>JAGFPH010000001.1:1829608-1843027 GCA_018207615.1 Philaenus spumarius
TACTACTATTTTAATGTTTAAAAACCCTGAAACTCACATGTATTACATAATAAAAGAGATAAAGAGTTTGGTGCAAGCGTCCTTCCCGCAATATAATCTCATATGCGTCATTGATTAATAATTATGCATATCTTGATTTATAAAAACATTCTATACCAATTTGATTTACCGGGGTGTGTTTCTTGCTGCAAAAGTACTCGCTACGGGGACATCGTGGGTACCAATGAAATTCAAAGCATTGTGACGAATAACTAAGTTCTTTACTTACTCATCCTCAATAAATCTTTATACAAGGAAAAATTTATCAACAACATATGAGTTACGAAGCATAATCTTATAATCTACAACATACAATTTGAAATGAAATAAAATAATTTTAAAAAATGAGACGCAGATTGAATTTAGAATAAAAACTGTTTAAAGAAATTGAAATTAAATTGCAGACTGAAAATTATTAAATATTATGGCCATTAACATTTAAAATTGTCCAAAAAGTTTGTTATATACCTAGGATTTCTTTGATAATTATAAATTCTTGCGTTCACTAGAAGTTCTGCACAGCGTATCTCGCAATCACATGGTTACAAACAAATAAATCCCGAAAACTCAACAATCACTCGATGAATCAAAACATCGAAGCGTACACTGATGGTACACTGTTAGAAGTTTACATTACTTCATAATTTAACACCTTTTTCAACAAAAAATCCATACTTTCATTGAATTTATTTTTTACACCACCAAGCTACACTTGCTACAACGTCATTTTTTCCAGACGAGAGTTCATAGAACAAGACGTACAACGCCTTCTGGAGTTATTCATCGTTTACCATTGCCGTGATCAAGTTCAAGTTTATGTTCTGTATCACCATAGACGCTTATATTGTTATTTTGTTATAAGTTTTAGCTAATTTCTTTCTAATTACTTGGTTGCTTTATTTAGCCACACGTTGTAGCGTCAAATCACAATAAATATTATGAAATCTTTAAGTTATCTGCTTACTTATAAGCTCAATAGGCCTCACTTTGTGAGCCAAATTACAACAGTTAATATAAATTTACTATTCAAGAACGGTTTACTATAATATGCCTCAAGTTATGATCCAAATTACAATGTAATGATTGATAATTTCTTATACTTTCAACAATCTAATAAATGATTAAATTGAAGACACAAGTTTACAAATATATCACCAATTATTTATTAATGATTGAAGATCAAATTAGATACAGTTAATATTTACAGGTTAGCTCAAATTAAATGTCTGTTCATTGTTCTAGAGAATTGATTATCTCTTATATCACTATTATCTCAGGGGGTTCGTGCCGACTCTTCCCAATTTTTTATGAAACAAATTAATTATCAAATAAAAGTTACTTAAATATAAAAGATTTTAATTGAAACATGGAAAAGTATGAATAGTAAAAGTTGTAAAGTGTGTGAATGTGTAGGTGTTTGTGAGTGTAATATATGGGAAATGCAAATTCTTAATTATAGTCCAAAATCTCTTGCTCAGTTCATGTACAGGTTAGATTAGCTTTTAAAAGTTTGAATAAATAAGTTCTTTTACTTCGAAAATGAAACCAATAGATTGTTTTAAAACTGTATCTCCAATTAATTAATATACTGAATTGGATTAGTCTCACCCAGTTTATAAGGTTCTCTTCTTGTGCGTAGTATTATGAATAATTATTACTTCACTTCACAATAAAACAAACAAAAGTTATTTAGTTAACGTGGAACAGTTAATTATCACTTCTAAGATAGGCTTCACTCTTGTAGTATTCTGGAGAGGTTAGTCACACGTCTGCCTTCTTTGGAGTCTCATCAACCATAAAACTGCTTGAAATCAAATTTGGCTTGCTTTTGGCCCTTAGGAACTGGTACATAAGGCCTGATAAATTTCACATCTTCTGGGGATTTGATTGTTGTGTTAAATTGTGTTTTTTTTAAATATTGAGTGTTTGTTTTGTGTATTTTTAATTAAATTTCGAGGTAATTTAGTATTACAAATAATACAGAATGAAAAAAGGAAAGAGAAATTGATTAAATAAAATATTAAATAAAAATACCTAAAATAGCTCCTTGTACAAATTATTCCTTAACATCTAATATTTACAACTAAAATTATACATTCGGCATTTCAAATTTAGTTCCGTGAAGGTGCGGGCAATCACGTGATTGTGGGTGGAGTCTAACAAATATGGCCTACGTCTGTTTTAGGCGATAGCTGACATTCAGCTTACCTTTAACTAATTATATCGGCTTAATGGTACTTCTTCTGGGATTTTAATAAAGACATTTTATTTGTAGAATTTTCCGTTCTATCTGACAGTTGTGTTCCATTTTTACTTTGAAACTTGGTTTCGTTGGGATTGATTGTTTTATTTCTGACTTGGCCTAGATTTTGTATATCGGCTAGTTTCGGTTGGATTTAAAATGTAAATTTTGGTCGATTACTTTGTTATGGAATTGATATTATAATTTGTATGGATTGGTCGATTGATTTAGATATATTCTGATGTAGGAAAGAGATAGATACAAGGTCGGGAAATAATTTTAATTATACAAAATGTTGTCGAAAGTCGGGTATTTCAATGTTATTAATTTAGTGTTTGCGATCCTGGCCACTAGATGTCGTTGGTTCATATTATACCTGAATGGACTTCAATTGCAGGTTTTTCTGTCTCTCTCGCACTCATGCGTGTTTAGTTTAGAATGACTTTATTTCTTATTCATTCGATTGATTATTATTATGGAAGGATATTTTGAATTGTTACAAAGAACAATGTAGAACAGTAGCATTTGGAAGATATAAGAAATGTAAATGGTTATCCAAATAAAATGAACTAACATGCAATAAGAAATATTGATTTCAATAGAAGCCAATTATAGGTAATGTTGAGCCTAAATTTTCACACAGGCTTTGCAAATTCAATTTAAACATTTCCTAATCAATTTTTTTATATTTTAAATTATCTTGAACGGATAATAACTGTATAAACATTTCTTTTTGTGATTACCTATGTCTGTATTGTTAAAATAATAAGCCTTTATTTACAAGTACCATTTACCTTGTTTAAAATTTAATTTATTAAATAAATAATATTGCACATTTAATAAAAGCCAGAATCCGAAGACCGAAGCCAGAATTATTTACAAAGTATAAGATAATACAATTACTAATTTTTGTACTATGTGCTCTAGAAAGGCTACCACAGTAAAGCCTTAAGAACAAAATTGTGTTAAATAAATCTACCCTTGTTCACTAAAAGAAGTTATTTGAATTATTTAAGATATATCATAAAATAAGCTATTTTTATATCATACAAATATTTATAACACGTTAGTGTTGTACCATATGTCACTGAATTCTAAGTATATTGTTGAATTTGCAAATTAGGTGATTTTCTTTACAGATTAGTCTGGTATGGTTGATGATCTTATTGTATAAAAATCTGCATGTACATTCGCAAATGTCTGTTACAAATGTTCAATTTTCATTTTGTAATTTATGTCCAGAAAATAACTTGTCACTTAACTTAAGTGATTTACAAGACGAAGTATTTATTTGAAGATCAATAAAGTACTATGTGAAACTTGTTAATAGAACTGTAGTCTAAAGATTCAGTGATGTGGGATAAAATATTTACTTGTGGTGTTGTTTGGAACTGGTTGAATATGTCCCAAGAACCCATACTCCCGTATAAAGTCATAATAGAATTTGTGAAGAGATGGCTGCCACTCCATTTGGTATCCCAAGATGACTAATCTGCATAGGACTGCTTAATAAGTTGCTCTTAATGATGAAGGTGTATCTTCACAAAAAGGAAGTTTTACAGTATACCGGTCTGACTTTATCCCTCTTATGATTATTAACAAAGTGTTATTCACTATGCTGATCCCTGTTCATATATTATTTTGTTAAGTTCTGTATGACCAATTTCTCTTATATTTTGAAAACTTTTTTAAATCTAATTTTAATTCACCCTATAAATATGAGTTAATTTCTTGTCATTAAATAGAATTCTATTGCTAAAAATAAATTCTCATTTTTGTGTCTGTTTCATGTCATGCTACTAGTTTTGTGAATATGGTCAATATGGAAATGTAATTTTTTAAATGTTATCAATGTATTTGTATTTTTACTTTCTCACTATACTATAGTATAGAGAAAGTAGAGTGATCGCAAAAAAAAAATTGATGTTGAGATTTTTGTGGAAATATCCGTTTTGGGACCCCCTGAGTCCAAAAAAGTGGTTTTTACAAAATGTCTGTCTGTATGTATGTCATGTCTGTATGTATACAGAGCTAGAGAGAAAACTATTCGATCGATTTCAACCAAATTTGCACCAGACATGTCAAGTAGGTCTGTATAGATGCACGGAAAAGGGTTTTGAAAATTTTTGAAAAACAACCCCCTTTTTGGCCAAAAAAACCCCAAAAAATCAGTTATTTTTTTTTATAAAAAAACGGCTCTAACAATTTTGATAAAATTTTGCTTATTTGTAGCCTTTAATGTGTCCTACCATATGCAAAAACCCGAATCTTTCTAAAAATTCTCGTTTAGCTAATAATAATAATAATAACTGATTTTTGGGGGTTTTTGGCCATAAAGGGGATTGTTTTTCAAAAAAATTTCAAAACCTTTATACGTGCATCTATAAAGTCCTAATTGACGTGGTTGGTGCAAATTTTTTCGAAATTGATTGAATAGTTTTCTCTCTAGATAATAATAATAATATTTATTAGGTAGTTAATCTCCAACTTTAATAAAAGTATACAAAGCTAGAGAGAAAACTATTCGATCGATTTCAACCAAATTTGCACCAGACATGTCCAGTAGGCTTGTATAGATGCACGAAAAAGGGTTTTAAAATTGTTTTTCAAAATTTTTCAAAACCTTTTTACGTGCATCTATAAAGACCTAATTGACGTGTTTGGTGCAAATATTTTCGAAATCGATCGAATAGTTTTCTCTGATCGAATAGTTTTCTCTCTAGTTAATAATAATAATATTTATTAGTTAATCTCCAACTTTAATAAAAAAAACTCTCCTACCCCACCCTACAAGTCACAGTGAATCTGTTTAGTAATTTAAATATGTTTGTGAGAAAGTATGTGCCAGTTCCTGGTACCGTTTATTTAATAAATAAATAATAAAAAAGGAAGACAAACGAAAGTGGAGAGTGAATTAGGCCAGCTATGGGGAAAGTGGAGGCTGGGATTTCTTTATTCTTGTTTGTAAAATATAATATGTACTTAAAAAATTAACATGCTATGCATTCTAGTTACTCAGAGAAATTTTAGTAAGCAGGTCATGGAAAGTCAGGGAAAATTAAAACAGATTTTCTGTGGACAACCTGAATAAACATTGGACAAGGAGTATTTTAAATTTATTATTTTTATTATTTCAAAATTAATTGATTTAAAGCTTGTCTTTTGAATCCGACATTCATTTTGTGCCCATGACCTATGATTGTACTTTTGTAATTTCTATGAATTCACTTATCCCCAAAGTAATGGTAATCATGTTACTCGGAATAAGCAACCATTTCTTGTGACATCACAGTTGTTTTTATGGATAAAGTCGTATTGACACATGACTCAAGCTGGCAGTGGAGGATTGTTAATTTTGTTCATCAGTTTTATGCAACTTAGTTAATATATTTTAATTTCAATAATTAATAACTTTTTATTTTCCAAATTTGATACGTCGCAAGCATTATAATCTTACTAGATGAATGTAAATCCAAAGGTTTGGTCATATCTGGCCAGGAGACTAAATCTTTCATTAGCGTAATGCGTATATTAAGATTTCAGCAATTACAACTAACATGTAGCCATCTTGGTTGAAGTACCATACACAACTAATTTTTGTAATAATGAAGTGTTTTGAGCTCACAAAATCAGCTTATATCTTGAATCCAGAATATAAAAATATGTCATTGAGTGTTTGAAATTAACATTAGGCTTATTCTCAATTAGCAAATATAGCCAAACATATTTCTTTTATTTAGGAAATGTACCAGCCATCCTGTATTATAACTTATATTTTAAACGTAATAATTAATTATGAAATGTATTTTGTTCTTTTATTTAGAACTGCTCAGCTTCTTTCCATATTAACATGGATTGATTTGGACTGCGGAAATACTACTGATGCTTGTGTAAAATTAGAAGGACTTGAAGCCATATTGGATGTCCAGCATCTTGAAGCATCTACTACTCAGGCTTATTCCTCCAGTTCTCCTAGTTTCCAAAAATCTTGCATCGCATTACCAAAATTTCTTAGTCACGATAAACTTTGTAAATGTTTTTCTTGTACTAATGTTGAATATCAACGATTGGTTTTAGAGACAGTAATACTTCGAGCTGACTACTCTATTTTGATGGGAGACAAAAGTAACGCCCTAAGTTTTTTTAAAGGTATAGTTTATTATTGCTGTTACTTTGTTTAAATATCTAAATTTAGCTTTAACGTAGACGAAGCTAAATGCAAATTTAACCTTAACTGTTTTGAGGTTATATGAAGTTACAAAATTGAACCAAAGTTTCAGTAAAATTTGGGTAAGACTTTATTTAGGTGGCTAATTTTATATTGCTTTACTATCTTTTGTATTGAGATTTAAGAAATACAGATTTTAAACAGGTATTAAGTTTAGAAGAAAACTCGGCATTACACGCCTTTGTTGTGAAAACCTCAGACTCCCATAGACTATGTTTTAACTCATTTTATTTATTTATAAACCTCTTACCTTTTATGATAAAAATAATAATCATAAAAGCTGACAGTGTTGCCAGATCTATAAGCAATAATGACGAATTAATGAACAAGTGTGGACATTTTTGAAAGTAGTCTATGAAAAAAAGGACACTTTTTTTGTGGACATTTGCCATCCACAATTAATTTAAATTACATTTTAATTTTCTAAAATTATTTCAAATAGTATTAGTGCGGCAATTTCTTTGGCCGACATTCACCATTGTATTTAAATTATGAATTAACGTTGGTATTTCATACAATTATTGCATATTGTATTCGAACGTCAATTTTTTTCATGGCAATTAACACTAAAGGATTAATTGAAAAACATGACATCAGAGCCGCTAAGTGCTGAACAGAACAATCCGCAGTTAAATTGAACCAAAACATTTGAAATTGCTAATCCCTGCTTTGAGCCACTTCAGCGAAATAGTGCTGTAAGGAAGTTATTCTGGTTTTCAAAGTGTATACATTTGTAGGGAATAAATGACATTTCATAACCAGTTTCATGAGAATACAGTTTAGTTATCATGCCAGCATATTTGTGGCTTCAAATTCTTTACACAGGTACATAATTAAAACTTGTGTATTGCGTTCTGCTGAAAATAATTAAAAATACAAAATTTTTGCATAATCTGAAATGATATTAAATTTTATTATTTTACAAATTAGATTTACAATTTCAGTTAGAAGCTACACTGACCTTTAACCCTTTCCACTCGAGTGTCGGGGCAGCCCCGCACCCTACTAATCCGCCCGAACTTGCTATGACAACGTTCTTTGATTGCATTTGAACGGACGTAGTTACTATGATGACCGCTGTTATTAAAGTTTGAGATGTACTGCTATCTGTGGAATTTTTTTAGAACCATTTGAGTTTAGTTTCTGTGGTTAATAAATCTTAGAAAGTGTAATGTTTGCCGTCTTAGGTCGCTCTGTAAACAGCTGCCTGCTCTCGCCGTTGTTTGGTTACTACTTAGTACGCAGTGTTTTAGTGAGCTTACGCGTTGTTTAGTTTTGTTGTACTAGGTTATGGTGTGTAATTTCACAGTTATTTTTTAATATTGTTCTTTTTACAATAATAATTGTTGTGAAATAAAATGAACGAAGACGACGGCAGTTACAAAATGGCGGGAGTGGCGACGGAACTTTTGTACCAAGTTGTATTGGAACTGAATGATTCCAATATTACCAATAAGTTTTGAAAAAAGCTTTACTTACTAGTTTTGACTTAAATAATGCTGTTGCTAAGCAATAAAATAAATAGTTGAGGCAATTTTGTACAAGTTGGCGTCCTAACTAATTTTTTTCATAAAAACAAATGTTTTACGAAAAACTTGTTTTTCGATTATAAATTTTTTTATAGTGTATTATTGTGTCTAAAACGTGTTTAATCACTTAATTTTGTTTGTAAGAATATAGACAACAAAAATCAAGCAACAAATATAGGTCTTTCCATTGAAAATTTGTCCAAAATTCTTGTTTTTTCCGGTTTTTTGTTACAAATTTCTATTATTTTCAATAAACAAAAATTTAAAAAATATACTTAAAAATAAAAATATATGTTTTATTTCATACCAATCTATTAGTCATAGAAGAAAGTACAAAAAAAATTAGCCTTTTAGAACTGACAGAAATACTTTTTTTTTTAGTAAACAAGTAACAGTGCAATATTCGCTCAAAATTAAACGGAGCTGATAGCAACACAAGGTCCCCAGTAGTTGGAGTGAAAAGGGTTAATGTATAGTTAATGTGTACTGCTAAATGTATGTTAAACAATATGTCCTTAAAATTCAACACATGTTTACAAATTTCAGTTGGAATTAGAATTTGCAATGAACTCCTTGGGCAGAAGAAAATATCTTCAGCAGCATTGAAACATTCCCAAGTACAATTGTGGCTGCGATATTCAAATTTACAAGCTATGTTCCAAAACTATACTGAAGCCATAGAAGCAAATCAGAAAGCAAAACAATTATCGGACATGAAAGATTTTTTCACTGATTTTGAAATACGCCATCATATGTATAACTTACAACAACTAGCTCAACATAATACCATCTCTAGAAAGATACCAGGTATGTTCATGAGTGTCACATATAACCAAATCATACATTTAAGTTGGGTATTTATTAATTTTAATTTTCTATAAATCTGTACTATAATATATAACAAGGAAACGTTTTTATGTTTATTCCGTTGTTTGTAATGATTTGAATACAAAAATTTCATGTTTGATTTCGATTTCTTAACATCGGAGGTATTAATTTATCCGAGTTGTTCTTAAAGGTTTATATTTGAAATTTAAACTCAATAGCCTACTATGGTATAATTATTAAGAAGAAGCTTATTATGTATAGTACTTAATGTTATAAATAAATCAATTTTGTTTGTATTTTCTGCAGTTTCAGAAATTACTGAAACTTTAATTTTTTTTTCAATAATTGTAGGTAGTTTAACCCTTTGGCTCCCGACATCCAATTTTTCATATGTTCCAAAAATCCCAACCATTATCTGTTATGTACCTGCATACAATCCCAGGCTCAATTCAGCAAATTTTCAGTGTTTCGCAAAAAAAATTTATTAAATTTAATAACTGATCAATTTTGATGATTTTTTTTATTTTGTTTGGAATGAAATGTTCTATAAGGTACCTTTTAAAAATAAGTATAAATTCGTGTTAGATATGACATTTTTTAAATTGTTACTTCGAAAAAAAAAATTTTAAATTTTGTTTACTTTATTCTTGAAAATGACACAACAAAAAAATATCTAGAACAATTTTTTCCGCATAACATAATTTTACACTTAAAAATGAACAAAAACCTCAAATTTCATTACATTATATTGAAAAATGACAGAGTTATAATTTTTTTTTGTAAATTAGGCTAGCTACTTCATAATCAGTTCTGCGGTTAGTTGTACGTATATAGTCATAAGAATATACACGTCACTAACAAGTGAATGTACTCGCTTCATAATCACAACTCACAATAAAAATAACTAAAAATGCAAAAACAATCACCTACTACAACATAATATATGGGCCATACTGAAAGACAACACACAAATAAAGTTATTTACCATTTTAACGTCCGAAAATTCGGACGTCGGGATTCAGCGGACATACTAACAACGACCGAAAAATCGGACGTCGGGAGCCAAAGGGTTATACATATTTAGCTAGTTTCTTAGAAAATTTAATTTGAGTAATAAACAAAATCTCTGACTGAAGATTATGTACACATTTAATTATAGTTGCTATGATAAAGAATAAATTTAGTATACCTCCGACTTAGAATATCAGTTCAATAAAAATAACTTAGTCGGAAACTTTAAACATAGGCTGCTATTGTAATCCTAGTATTGGCCCCACACTTCACACTGGTAGCCAGAATCCTTTTCCATATTTTCATGAGTTATGGCGTTGTACAGTTATATTGTCAATATAAGTGAAAATGTGTTCGAGGCCTTAAAGGTTCAACTGAATTCAATGTTAACATGGATTTGATTTTGTCTTAATCTAAATCATTAATTTAATTCAATGAAGTAACTTTTAAGAATGTAGGCCAGCTATACAATGTCACAAAAGAAATTAGTTTTAGGCTTAGAAATGACTTAGGCTGGTTAACTTACTTAAAAAATATCCTTATATTGAGTAATTTTGTCAAATATACATGGGCCAAAGGACTCGTTAGAAGTTATTTAACTATATCATGTGCAAGTTTTTATTAAATTTGTCCACATTATCTTAAATTTGTTTTTCAACACATACATTTTTGCAAAATAATTTGACGCACAGTGCAAACATTTATTGATGTGGGATTGGCTTTTAGTAAACTATTTCTGTTGTTTATATACAAGTGAAAAAATGATGTGCCTAAAATGTAGGCTACATTAATAATATCACTCACAATAGTTAGCGCTCACAGTGGTCTCTTCTGATTAGAACTAAATGTAAAAAAAAACTGAGTGGTTGAAGTTGTCTATGACATGACTTGTAGGCTTAGCAGATTTAAAATATTGCAATTCTTATGTTCTGTTTAAAAAAATGCATT
Source organism: Philaenus spumarius (assembly GCA_018207615.1). Classification (NCBI taxonomy): domain Eukaryota; kingdom Metazoa; phylum Arthropoda; class Insecta; order Hemiptera; family Aphrophoridae; genus Philaenus; species Philaenus spumarius. The sequence goes on from JAGFPH010000001.1 coordinate 1,840,434, forward strand.
ATTAATTTTGTTTCAGTTAAAGCTAAAGCAATGGTAATGAAGAACTTGAAAACACCAAGTAAATTAGACATGAAGGATTTTAAAACTCCAGATGTATTCCCTAGGATTTTTGCTGTAGAGAAATCTCCATTAAGTGTTGTGAATGGACCTATAACACCAGTACGACCTGGACGATCTCTGTTCTTTGACTCTAGTGATGATGATGAAAATGAAAACTGCAAAGAAAACCGGACTACAATTCAAAAGAAAGAAAAGGGGAAAATGAGAACACCTCCTAAATTTGTTCTTCACTCCCCTTTGACCCTTTTTCCATCTATAAAAAAAGAAAGAAATGTTTTCAGTGTTTTTTCTGATGACGGTGAGAATTTACCATCAACAGTTAAAAAAACTTACGAGAAGGGTCAAATCAAGAAAAAACCCGGAGCTGATGAAAGTATACCTGCAATCAATGTGATTGAATCGAAGAAAAAGCTCTTCAGTAATGATATAAATAACAAGTCAAATTCTAAAACAAGATGTGTTACAAAATCTAGTTCTAAAGTACTTGTAAAGGATGCAAGAAGTAATAAGACTTCAGGATTATCTAAACCTTCAACTTCAACTAGTCAGGTTCCTACTTTGACTAGGGCTTGCTTAAGAAGTAGAAAAAACTTAACAGAAGATAAGTTTTCTTTTGCTGAGATGGAATCTGCTCTCAATGATACCACCAATAGTAGTAGTACATCAATTATAGAAGCAACACCCCCAAAACCCACAAAAAGGGTCTTAAAACGAGCTCAGAAATGTCCTAAAATTAAGACTCACAATTAAAGTTGGTTATTTAAACACTTGTTATGAAAATGTAGTTAAGTTAATAAAGATATTCCGTATAGTAAAAATATAAAAAGGTAATGTGTATATTTTAGTCTTGTGGTTTTACGATACCACTTATGATCTTATGTTAATTCTAAACTAAATTTCTTTTATTTTGAAGAAACTTAACTATGTTAGGTTTTCGAAGCCAATAAAAAAGTAAAGTTCCATGTAGTTAATTATTTTATAATAAAACGTTTAATGAAATTTACCAACAAGGATTGTATTTTATATGAGTTGTACTCCCTTATGTTTGTCGCCTTCAATCACTCTGAAATTATGTTCTATTTCAACTGCTGTGACATGCTGAGATGTAGGCATAATGTCCCAGTTACACAAGTTATTTTATCATTATGTAAATTTATTAAACTTTAGTTGATCTGGGGCCTATTTTTTAAAAGTATGATGTAGTAATAAAACATCACCTGTGAATGATAAGCTAAGTATTTCTAAAAACAAAATACTTTAATTCTACATCTTTCTAGCTACAGTAGAACCTCAATTATCTGAGATACTTGGGACCTGGTTGACCTCGGATAATACGGTAAGCCGTGAGAAAACCATTGAGATGCGAGTTCCCTCAAAATTTAGATCGTTATAGGCTAGTCTGGAGCCATACAGGCTGTAATAGCAATGACTACATATCAATAAGACGAAAAGTTTCAATGTTAAAAATTCAGCCCAAAAAAGCAGGTATAAAAGTGTGATTTTGCATCCTGCCGTTAGGAGCGCTGAGCGCTCTTTTTGCAGACGAGTGTCGGATTCAATGAAGTGCAGAAGAGAGACTGGGGGAGGGGGGAGAGAGAGAGAGAAAGAGCATTAGTTTTCCTCGAAAACTAAGCTGTGCAGTGTGAAGGTAAAAACCACGCTTCATTATTACACTACTATTTAATACACTTAGCAGAGCTGTAAAATTATGAAACTTTTACGATTCGTAGGTAAGAACCATACGATTCGTATGCTGTAAACAAAGTTTAATTAAATTACCTGTTTCTTATTTCTTTGATCGATATTACAACAATGATGTTTAATTCACTTTGATAATGACATACAATTTTCACTCTGCTGGAAAGATTTTCTAATTTTCGGTCAGAGACAAAGTGTCTGTTAGAAAGTTTTAAATAAAGGTTCAAATTAATGTGCAGTTTTAATACAATAAAGAACATGTTCCTCAAGGATTTGAAATTAAAAATATAACAATACTGGAAATGTTATACTTAAAGTTATAACTACAGTACTAGAAGTATCAACCCCTGCTCGCTTCGCTCACCAAACCCTGCGGTGAAGCAAATGCAAACAGATTACCACTTATAAAACAAAGGTGTCAATCATGGGACGTATAAAAAAACCCGTAAGCAGCACTGCCGCATTACTTTAGCCGAATTTTCTTATCAGGGAATAACTAGTATTTTATAATGAGAGTTTACTATGAGTTTTGTTCCTTGTTCCGGAAACTGTTCCAAATATACCTTTGTACAGGATTATAGTAAATTTAATTGCCTTTCGAATGATATAGCCCATAAATTGCACTGGGGTTTTAGTGGGAGAAATTGCTTATTAATTACCTTACATTGATATTGAAAAAAATCATTTATCGGGAGTTTCCTATCAATTTTGTTTCTTTTTCCGGGGAATGAACCTGAATTACTTTTGCACAGGATTGTAGTAAATTATATTACCTTTCGAACGATACAGCTAAAAAATTGCACACGGGCTTATGAGTGGGAGAAATTGCGCAAAAA
>JAGFPH010000001.1:1859322-1873238 GCA_018207615.1 Philaenus spumarius
TTGGGGGGGTAGTTTTCCGGGGGGTAGTATTCCGGCGACCCGACTTTTTTACCCTTCGTCTCTTACATGACTTTTTCTAGTGGACTTTCATCCAAGTTTTGAAGTCCAAAATGTCAGAGGATGAAATTTCACAAATTGTAAACTTATCAAATCTTGATATGCTGGATTTGATGTAGTCTGAGACCTCGCTTACCATGTATACATACAGTCATGTGGCCTAAGACACTTTGATGTGATACCAAAGTCTCGTTAGCATGGCAGAAAGCTGTGCCCCCATACAAGAAAGTATTGAGTTACTTTGTCAAACTTGCCTGAATCTCTAAGAAAAAGGCAAAATCTTGATAAGGCCTGATTTTTATTTTGGCCACTGCAGTTATCACAGAAAAGCCTTAATACTGTGTAGGTTCCATCAGCCATCATATTATTTAAATACTTATATAACAATGAACAAACCTCATTGGGACCCTTTTTTGCCACTCCTTCGTGATATAAAAAAATGGTTGAAGCGCTTTAATGTTGTGAATGCCAAAAACATTTAGTGAAAGCTGTTACAGGTAATACAGGTATTTTTTGATGTGATATTGTCTTAATATAGTCGAATGCTAAAGATAAAACATGAGTTTCTTTTTTTGCAGCATCAGATGACTCATATTTTAGGGCAGTGAAACTCTGGATGTTTTGCTGGAATTGGAGTACTACGATGGTTCACATAGGCCTGTCCTCTGAGTCTAGCCTCTTTGATTTTATTTCTTTCATAATCTAAGTCGTTGCGACCTTTTCTCTTCCATTTCTCACAAAGCAACAGTTACATAAAATAATATGTTATTATACAAAAACAAACTAAACTATTCAGTCAGGTTATGTTACTCAGTAGTAATCAACAAACAGTGTCTGGTGCAAGACTGCAAGAGTCTTTTGTTAAAAGGCGGGAGTCAACTCTAAGCACAGCCGTTTTAGTATTTCAAGCTGACTCATGCCGTTTTAACAAAAACCAAGAATTGACTTCCGTCCTTTAAACACAAAGCAAATATTCTAATTATTTATTGTGCTTCATGGATGTATTGAGAAACGCTTTTTTTTAACATAAATTAATGTGTCTATTCTATATTATAGTGAAACAATATCAAACTCAGTTTTGAAAAAACATTTACTTCCTTTAACAAAAACAGATTTAATTACGTATGTTATTGTGATCGTGCTAATTCAAATAAAATGTCAATAATAGTCAAATTTATGATTTTGTAACCTACTGACCATAAAACCGCTTAGAGTTATCACAATTGTACCATGTTTGGACTAATTTTGCGAGGAATAATATTTAGAGTTCAGTAATTAGAATAAAAATCAAGTAAAGTTAACGGTTAGGAAAATGTGATTTTGTAGCACAAGGGCTAGTTGGCGATTCATAGGAGAACCATTAAGCAGGTAGGCCGTGTGAGTGTGTCTGCACATGGGGGAGCGAGGGTCGATTTTACTTCAATTTTATCATTCAGAGCTCACAGCTGTTTGGACAAACTATAAATGTATAGGCCTCGTTTTAAATATAAAATATTTTAAGGCATTTAAAATAAAATTGTATCTTGAGATCTTTCTTAACATAATCAATAAACCAAACAATAAACCACCAAATAATAAACCACAATAATATTTGTATTAATTTAATATCCATTGCTTGTGGTACAGGATAATCACAGAAAAAGGAGACAGTAGATACAAGACAGAAAGTATCTATATATGAATGATATGGATGTTTATTCGTATAAGGTATAACTGACCAAGCATTGTAAAATTCAAGCGTTCTATTTTGTTTCTTTGCTGCTTCCACATAAATAGTATTTAATAACCCAGATATAACATCATTAACTCTTGTTTTAATGATGCTCAATTGAAAACACATGCTTGAGTTCAAGAAAGGGGGGGATTTTTTAATACATTTTAACCGTACTACATTAAATATTTTCTAATTCGTCTTTTTAACTTTTGGTTCCTGGGTAAACATATTTATATTGTGGATTGCAGTAATTTTTAAAATTTTAAATTGACAATAGTAATGTTAGTGCGATTGCTAGAATGTTTAGTAGGGACCATATGTAAGGTCTTGTCCTTGATTTGCGGAAATGCTTGCAAGCAAATTTATATAGTTTTTGACCGGAGTGCTAATCGTTAACTAACAAGTACATATTCTCATTCTTTTAAAATATTTTTTGTTTTTTTATTACGCCTACTTTTATAGGTCAATTACGTTTATTTATAATATCTTGAAGTTATTTATTTGCTTATTTTATTATTTATATATTTTTTATACTTTATTTGAAGAATATAGCCCATAGACTTTCCTTCATATTTAAGACTCAGTTAAAATTATACCACATACGAATACATCAGTAATTGTTAAAGTTCTACATTTTTTGTCGTAGTATCAAAAGAGTCCGCAGCAACTTCATAATAATCATGTTCTAAAGCAAAAATATTGTCTTTTGCATCCAAAAAATCTGCTTCCTCCATTCCCTCATCGTAATACCAATGTACAAATGCTCGCTTTTGAAACATAAGACGAAAATTGTTATTAATTTTCCTCCAAGCATCAGCTATAGCTGTAGTGTTGGTTAGCATAGCCACAGCTCGCTTTGGTTGAACCATGTCATCACCTACCAGTGAACTCGGAGCTTGATGATTAATTCCAACCTGAAACATAGTCATTTATTGTAGTAGGAGTTATGAAAGCACTAGGTTAATGTGATCAGTACACTGAGAGGAAAAAATAGCCTACATTAAATAATATAAAATAATTCCTAAAACAACTTTAAAATTTGGATTAAACTGTATAGGCCATTTTTTTAAAGTAATATGTAAATACTTTTAACTTTGTCCCTTTTCATCTTAGCCCTTTTAGAAAATTTTCTAAAATACCAATATCAATTTAATCAATCCATAGATTCCTAATACGAAAATTTTGCATTTACATAACTTTTATTTAGATATAAGAGGCATACTATAGCTGGATAATGTTATGAATAATGTCAGTCCAGTTGGCAGGATAAAAAACAGGGGTCCAAAAATTCCTGAGATTTTGTTATTGAAAATGGTTAAAGGGCCTCTGTTTCACTTGCCATCTTGAAAAGAAGTATTTTGCGAATATCTTTAACAGTTGATATTATTGACTAAAATAAATCAGAATTTTTTATAGAGCATAATATTTCCTATAAATTTTATTCCACTCTAACTGAAATTTACACTCAGGAACAACCCTTTTACCATTTTTAGTCAATAAAATCACTAGGATTCTTTTGCATATAATATAAATTTTACAACAAAAGTAATTAAATACGGTATTATATTGAATAAAATGATTTTTATATGGCGATGAGTATTAAAATGTATTAACTATTAAGAAAATCAAACAAATATGACACAATACCTAAAGTATTTTATTTGAAAATAAATTTTTTTTATAAGGAAGAGTGGAAGTACTGTACTATTATTTATTTATGAGACAGAAATTGCATTGAATAATTTAGAAAAAGAACATATTTATGATCTAAAAAAAATATTTTACTTAATTGGGTTAACCAAGAATAATATTGAATTATTATTGACATTTATGTCTTGCATAAAAAGAATACTTGAATTCATATTTTAAACTTTCGCAGCTTCCTGCTTTTTGATGCATCAGACAATCCCAACACACGGCGGGGAAATAATCTAATAGAAACGTATAAAATAGTCCTAACATCACTGCCCAGGGAGCGCGCACCATGTCACCGCACCCGGGGTGCACCGTGCCAGTTAAGTTTTGTTTACTTTTTCACGTTGACGCGCCACGATATGGATCCCAAAAGTCTCATAGAAGAAATTCTAAAGTTTCCTGTTATGTACGATCAAACCAACAAGAAATATCGAAATGTGGATATAGTTATAGGTAAGTAATTACTCAATTAATAATTGGACAACACACGGCCGTGCTACGGTGCGGTCATGTGTGCCCCGACCTTAAGATGTATGAAATGACCATGTTCTATTAAAAGAAATGTTGCACAATACCTCTATTTAAACAAAATAAATCTAATTAAAGCTTTTAGTTTAGAATCATATTCTAAGTTTGCTTCATCCCAAGTAACAACTTATTATAAAATCAACCTCAAAAACTTTGTAATACAGTACTGTAGTTATACTTGTCCTACATCTTTTATGCTAAAGGAAGATATAATGTAAATTATCATGGTCAAGCTAAGTAAAAATAAATACTAAACGAATACTCAGATATTTTTATTGACAAGCCAGGACTAGTAAAATACTATAAGAGTATATATTAGAAATTAATATCATCACCAAGCCCTTTATTTCTAAACCGTGATCCATACCTTTTGCTTTAAAAAAAGCTGTTTATAATGAAACTGAGAGGTTTTTAGAACAAATTATTTTAACCCTGTTCCAACTCCTAAAGAGTTTGCAGCTTCAGTAGTGTATATGCTAAAACCAAATGGAAATGTCTGTGAGAGGATATCAAAGCAACGAACAAACATTTACAATTAATTCCTCATCTACCACCAATCTTTGAAGAAGTTCATACTAATCAAATTTACATTTTCTGCGTTTGATTTATAGGATGAATATTCACAATTTCCATTGCACACTGAGTGCAATGTCTTGTAACACAACTCTCAAGGGAAATTTTATGAACAAATAACATAATAATATACCCTTTTGGTATCTGATCGGCGAGTTTGTTTTTCCAATGGTACATTACTGAAACACTTGAATCAGATATTAAAAGTATCACTAGGTTATGAACAACTTTGTGTAAAACTATAACAAAAGATTTATATATTTTTTGCAGATAAGAAGAATAGGGGTTACAATGAAATTTCTTAAACTTCTCCTCATTTGTAAGAAAATACAATTTTTAAACATATACTAGACGTTAAAGTATATTTACTATAACAACTGAACTAGTAATAAAGAATTTGAGATTGCTATTTTCTCATTATGGAAAAAGCTAAAATAATCAACGGACAACAATAGCCTATGTACTTTAAATGAATTGAAATGATTCACAAAGTCAAATAATACAAAACATGTCAGCTGAAATAACAACAATTGCTGTAACTTACAGCAGTTCAAATAAAAATGGTACACATTAAGAAAATAAAAACAATCCTGAAAATCCTGATTATAAAAGAATTAGGAAAGACAAATAGCAAATCATAAAATATGAATTAATTTATTATTGAAAAGGAGTTATTTAAATACTTATTTACAAAGTCAATACGGTAACCAGTTATTAATTACAAATTTGAAGGAAATAATGAAACAATAGAATATAGAAATTATTAGTTGAGTATAATTAGCATTATTAGATATTAAGCTAACACAAGAACTTATTAATACATATTTTAAAATAAAAGTAGGTAAGTGTTTCATTTTTTACAGTAATAAAATTTAATAATTTACATATTGTATAGGCCTACAATATAGATAGATGGAACTGTTTCATAAATATATATGACTTATTGTTGTCAAGGCAACCAGCAGAATTTTTGTTGTAAGTTCTTTAGGACAGGTTGTATTGAATTAAGAGAATAAGCAGTTCAAGTTAAATACTAGCTATTTTATTAATTCTTAGTAACTATTATTATTATAGATTGTTATGTACAACTACTCAAGGTGTTAAACAATTAATTATTGTGATGGATCTTTAACCCTTTCCACTCGAGTGTCGGGGCAGCCCCGTACCCTACTAATCCGCACGAACTCCTATGTCGGGCGAGCCCCGAACTCGCTATGACAACGTTCTTTGATTGCATTTGAACAGACGTAGTTACTTTGATGGCCGCTATTGTTGTAGTTTGAGATATGCTGCTATCTGTGGAATTTTTTTAGGACCATTTGAGTTCAGTTTCTGTGGTAAATAAATCTTAGAAAATGTAATGTTTGCCGTCTTTGGCCGCTCTGTAAACAGCAGTCTGCTCTCGCCGTTGTTTGGCTCCTACTTACTACGCAGTGTTTTAGTGAGCTTACGCGTTGTTTAGTTTTGTTGTACTAGGTTATCGTATGTAATTTCACAGTTTATTTTTGAAAATTGTTCTTTTTATAATAATAATGATTGTTGTGAAATAAAATGAACGAAGACGATGGCAGTTTGTTACAAAATGACGGGAGTGGCGACAAAACTTTTATTTCGAACCCGAGTGATTCCAATATTACCAATAAGTTTTGAAAAAAGCTTTTCTTACTAGTTTTGACCTATATAATGCTGTTGCTAAGCAATAAAATAAATAGTTGAGGCAATTTTGTACAAGTTGGTGTAAAAACTAATTTTTTCAAAAAACTATTTTTTTACAAAAAACTTGTTTTTCAATTACAATTTTTTTATAATAATATATTATTGTGTCTAAAACATTTGTAAACCACTTAATTTTGTTTGTAAGGATATAGACAACAAAAAAAAAGCAACAAATATAGGTCTTCCCATTGAAAATTTTTCCAAAATTCTTGTTTATTCCGGTTTTTTTGTTACAAATTTATATTTTTTTCAATAAATATAAATTAAAAACATATACTTGAAAATAAAAATATATGTTTTTTTTCATACCAATCTATACTTTAGTCATAGAAGAAACTACAAAAAAAAAATCAGCCTTTTAGAACTGTTTTATTATTAGCTAAACGAGAATTTTTAGAAAGATGCGGGTTTTTGCATATGGTAGGGCACATTAAAGGCTACAAATAAGCCAAATTTTATCAAAATCGTTAGAGCTGTTTTTTTTATAAAAAAATAATAACTGATTTTTTGGGGATTTTGGCCAGAAAGGGGGTTGTTTTCAAAATTTTTCAAAACCCTTTTTCGTGCATCTATACAGGCCTACTGGACATGTCTGGTGCAAATTTGGTTGAAATCGATCGAATAGTTTTCTCTCTAGCTTTGTATACATACAGACATACATACATACGGATACAGACAGACATTTTGTAAAAACCACTTTTTTGGACTCAGGGGGTCAAAAAACGGATATTTCCACAAAAATCTCAACATCGATTTTGTTTGCGATCACTATACTTTCTCTATACTATAGTATAGTGAGAAAGTAAAAATCAGCCTTTTAGAACTGACAGAAATACTTTTTTTTGGAGTAAACATGTTACAGTGCAATATTCGTTCAAAATTAATCTGACCTGATAGCAACACTAGGTCCCCAGTAATTTGAGTGGAAAGGGTTAAATACAATTGAAACATTTTACTTTTATCACCAACTAAAAAAATCAATGAATTACTACTGCAATCATTTTAAGTCTCAAAACAAACTTATGGCTTCAAATTCCCTTTTCAAAATTGGTTTATCTTTGTAATTTATTTAGAGAGTCATTATTTAAGTTCTCAATGATAAATTTATTAATGCTAAACACCAATGAATTTAGTAAATTATTTTAATAGTATGAAAAGTTAACCAATTGTATTATGAGGATTCTACGACTAATTATGGTAAGTAAAAAGATTAAAAGGAATAATACAAATTTCATAAACAAATTGTTATCAAATTCATTTGTGACAAATAAGTACCATAAGTTATAAAAATTATATTGGTTTAATGGCAGAAACATAAATGTCAGAGGTTGGAAAAACCTTTTCTTAATTTATGGACAATGTACGGCCTACTTACTTTAAAACCTGTAGGGCACCAATCAACAAATCTTAGCTTTTTCTTCTCTCTTACAATGTTGATAGCAAAGTTTACATCTTTGGGAACAACATCTCCTCTGTATAAAAGACAACAGGCCATGTATTTTCCTTTTTTGGAATCACACACAACAAGTTGGTTTGAATTCTCAAAACAATCGGCTGTTAATTTCGTTACGTCAAATGTTTGATGATTCGCTTGCCTGGTGGAAGTAATCGGAGCATAAGCGGCTAGTGGAAAATGGATTCTTGGAAAAGGAACAAGATTTGTTTGAAATTCAGTAAGATCCAAATTAAGTTGCCCTGAAAATCGGAGTGATGCTGTAATTGATGACATAACTTGAGCTGTTAATCTATTTAAGTTTGTATATGTAGGACTTTCTATGTCTAGCTTGCTGTGACAAATTTCATATATAGCTTGATTATCCACCATAAAAGTACAATCTGAATCATATAGTGTAGAGTGGGTGTTAAGTACTGTGTTGTAGGGTTCTACTACTGCTGTTGAAATCTGAAAAAGAAAAAGTTGAATCTAATAACGTATCATAAAATTGTTTATCTCTTATAGAATGGTGAAGTGTCTTTTTAGCCCTTTTAGTGCCAGAACCAAAATTCAACAAATGTCTCAAAAATGCCATCGATTTCTGCATTGCTACTGCTAAAAAATGCCAGAACGTTTTAAGCCATTTGGTACCATTTTACAAAAAGGTGTAAAAAAATCCTAATTTTTCACATAATTTGAAATTAAAAAAAAAATATTGCTTAGAACTAAATTTCCTACAATTATATTTTATGCAATTGCCTTTTATTTAATTGTAAAATACTTTAAAATATTATTCTACTTACAAATATTTTCCAAAATATTTTCCTTCTTTATCTTCGCTACAGCCAATTAGTATTATTGAATACAGTAGAACTCCAATTATCTGGATTAATTGGGACCGAACCCGATCCGGATAATCAAAAATCCGGATAATTGGATTTTTCTCGAAAAAAGGCCGTTTTTAGGAGAAAAACATAAACAAAACACAATAGAGAACATTTACAGTATTTATTATGAAAAACCAATATCAATGACAATGTTTACATTACGTAATATTTACAAACAATACTAAATCAATGTAAAATACGTTATTTTTTTAACATACGAGGCAGAGTCAGCTGTTTTGCTACCTTAAATCGATTCCGCTTAAATTCGCCCTGCCAAATCTCGCATCCGTTTGACTATGTTCTTATTCAAATCTGATCAGGATAATTGGCAATCCGGATAATTGGAGTCCGGATAATTGGAGTTCTACTGTACTATATAAAACTATATGTTTCTGTAATCTCAGTTTCTTTACAAGAATATTTTGGTGTAATATTATTTAAATTTGACAGAAAATGAAAGTGTAGTAATTTTTTTTCGAGACGTCCGCATATACGGACGTTGGTATTTTTCAACGGTACCGACACCGTCCTTATACAAGGACGTTGGGATTTTTCTACACTATTTTCGCCATCCGTATTTACGGACTTTGGCTCTAAAAGAGTTAAGGACAGTTTTAAAAATGCTTTAAACAATTATTAAAACAAAATTGTATTCAAATTACCTCAAGAAAATTTAGGTTAATCTCTTTCATTAAAATGTGAAAGGGAAAAGAGCAGAAACTTATTTACTTCATTATATAACTTTCATAAACAGTGGTATAATATAATAGTATAAATAATTTTATAAACATATATATTTATATAATTACTCAAAATATTATTATTTTAGCATTAGTGTACATTAATTTTAAAATTACCTGTGGAGCAGGGTAGACTGAAAATTCTAAACGACTTTTCCTTGGATAGCTCTGAGCCAGTTCGTCCATAAGCAGAGCAGTGAATCCTGACCCTGTACCACCTCCAAATGAATGGAAGATAAAAAAGCCATTTAACCCAGTACAACTCTCTGTGACACGTCTTATACCATCAGAAACAACATCGATCAAAGATAAACCTACAGAGAATCTGCCTCGAGCAAAGTTGTTTGCAGCTCCTTCATTCCCAGATATGAGATATTCTGGATGAAATAACTCTTTGTACTCTTGTCGTACTTTATCTGGAGAAATAATATCAATCTTTATTGAAGAAAATTTGATTACATCAATTCTACTTAATTGTAAACAATGATGTAAATGAGATAATTACAGTAATTTAACTAATTAGAATCAGAGGAATAACTAAAGAGGAGCAGTCTGCTTCAGGTAATGGCTCAGAAGGGGCACCACACCAAGGCATAAAATATACGTTTTAACTCTACATCCACCACATGGAGTCTAAGTGGGGCTCTATTTCCCATTTGCACATGCAGCAAGAGACCCTGGCCTTGAGAACCTTTCTTCACAGTTGTGCTCCAGACGTTGGGAAAAGCATGTCCATTTCTGAGGCATGTAACCCCTTTTTTTGTCAGGTTAGTTGTCTAATATGTGTTTATGGTCTGAGTGGATCCTACGTGGTTGTTTGTGCAACAAAAAACTAATTTACTAGAAAACTTTTTCTTCTTCGATTTTCTATCTTTTGAGCTTTTGTAAAATAGTTAAATAATGATTTGATTTTATTGCTTACTATCTGAGTCATAATATGGGTAGAAGTGGGCATATTATAAACACAAAAACTAGTATTTTCCTGCAATTGTGTCTAAAGTGTTCATTTACAGGCTAATTAAGTGTTGTTTTTAAAACAGCTGATTACTGCTCAGAGGACAGACAATGTTTATTGCTCACAAATTACCACCGATTAAATAATTACATTCTCTATTTCACGCTGAATAAAGCAGCTAATTCAGGTTCATTAATGTCACGTTGCCCGTTTTACTTAACAATAACCGACTTAGCTAACCTGAAATCATTTATAGGCCTAATACAATGTCGAAACACAGGCAAAAGTCTCACAAAGTTTTGTCATCTGGGTCTGGAATTTTTTTTTTAACTTTACATATTTATAAGTAACAGACTCTACCATGCCAAGAACGTAGTTACGTATACATATTATTATGTAACATGTAAACCTATATTTTGTATTGCTTTTACTAAAACTAAAAAAAATTTGTAGGAAATATAATCTATACTGCAAATAGAAAATATTGTAGTTTTAATTTGAACGAAAAGTGCCTTTATTTCTCTCTCATGTGTAAAGACTTACTTTATACTCATTGTATAAATAACTATTAATTCTTTTCTATTCCTTTTTTTCTACAAATATGAAGAACATTTTATTCTGGAACAGGTTCCTTTGCAAAAGATGTCAGATCTTCACTGAGGTTCTCGTTCCATTCCTATAGATCCGATTAAATTGGCAAGAGCTAATTGAAGATGAACACGTATTAGACAGTTGATGATGCTTCTTGTCGAATGATGATAAAGTTAATGATGAGTTCTTGCTTCATAATGGAGATGACGGGAAATGGGGATTCCTTGCAACATTAGTTTCAGACTCAATGATAAAGACAGACTATTGTTTGGTTGTATTGTTTTGGTGAAGGATGGAGTGACCATTAGGACAACTTCGTTTTTGAGATAGAAAAATAAAACCGAAAAAAACAAAAAAATATCATTACTTATATTCTGGGTGCATAAGGAGATGGCTGAACATGTGAAAGTACTAGCTCCTTCTTCAAATTAACAGTGAGTGAAGATATTATACAGAAGATCGCAGTCCATGATCTGAAAAAATCAGAAGAAGACGGATTGAAATACAGAGTTCAGAGAGGTACACTAGACCCATTGGTGACGTAGAGATAAAAGCCCTCCTCCATTTTTCCTTCATTTTTCTTCCAACAACTCCAATTTAAACATTCTTGATATTTTTTCTGGAAATTTGGTTTCCAACACTCAGATATATGATGTCCCTTCATAGGTAAAATCACTTTGGATAGGGAAGATTCCCTTCTTTCACCAACATTCTATATCATTCGCATGTTTGAAAAAAATCCAAAATACCAATTGTAATTCGACAGTTGGTTTTCTTCATACAAATTGGCAAAGGAGCTGACTAAACTTAAACTCACTTACATTGTCACCCTTCGACAAAACAAAAAAGAAATCCCTCCCGGAATGATTACTGTGAAAGGATTATTACTTATGACATCAAGATTATTTGTCAGCCTGACAATGCTCACATTATTCCAAGGAGCATAATAATTCTTTTGTCCATGACGTAAGATTCAGGAACCGTAAATCCTTAGACAAAAAACCCGAAGTCATTGAGTTCTATAATTTGATTAAAGATGGAATGGATTGCATAGACAAAACCTGTCTCTCGTACAAAACAAAGATATTCCCATTGTTGGTGCACGAGTTATTTTGACGGTACACTTAACATTATAAGTGGAATAAACAGCTCTGTTTTGTTCTCCTTAGCTAGAAAATAGTGTACTCAAGTAGGTTTTGAAATCTGGTGCCTACAGTTTAGTTAAACCTGAATTGAAATGTAGGGATTCTAATGAGAGTATTAGTAAAAAACTATGTTTTAAAATATGATTTATTCTTGAAATTGAAGAAATTACCATCCAATGGTGAACTACCCAAAAAGAAAATGAGATAGCCACCTGTGCGTTAGAAAAAAGGATAAGAAATCCAACAACTGCAGCAAGTGTAAACCTCCAGTTTGCAAGGAACATGAAAAAACTCATTCGATCATATTTGATCTGTGATCAAAGTGATATAGAAACCAAAAAAGACTGAATTTGAGATGGAAGTTTGCTGTAAGTTTTGTAACTATCCGAGAAATAAGTATGTTTTCATTTTCATTTTACGTTCTTTGTGTCAAGAAAGAGTTTACATTTTTGAAGTTTGATTTTCACTTTATTACATTCTGTTGTATAATAAGATAGTTCTATTATTTTTGTTACTGTATGTGTAGAGGATTAAAGTTTATATTTTCAATATTGGTGTTCATTGAAAGGATTGAAAGTTTACAAAAAATTATATTCTTGTGAATAGTTTTGTAAGAAGACAGTTTTGTTTTTCATTTTGATGTTTTTAAGCGTACTACTTTCTTGCAATACACTTAATTTATTGATGAGATTTTTTTAAATTCCAAGTGTCAAAATTATGTATTTAATATAGAAAAATAAGCAATTTCTTTTTACACAGATAAATGTTATTTTCCTGTGATTCCAGTAGAAAAAACATTATGGTGGATTGTATATCAAATCTCCATGTGATAATTTTTTTTTAAATGCAATTACTGGTACATGAAAAATTAGATATTCGTATTTGAAATCCAATTAATAAAGACCATTTTCATTAACAGAATAGTTATAATCATTCATAACATTTTATGACAAGCTAGTAATACTGTTGAACATCCACGCAACACAAAATAGTGTATGGTGTTTGCATCTCTGCGGCAGAGAGATACTTTAGTGTCTTGTATTCGTTATGCAGATATTGATGTTATTTCTCATGTTTTTGCTTTTAATATTGTCAACAATGACTCATCATGATTCAGAGTCTTCTTGGAAAAACATTTCCAAGTTAGGTAGGTGTTCTACCTTATCTTGGACATTATGAAAACAGAATTAAAATATGAGCAAATTTCAAATGCTTAAAGCCTTCATTTTTACTGTCTTCCAATGACAGGGAAAGTAATTCAACGTTTGGTTGAAAACTGTTCTTCCGATATTACTCCTGGCTTAGGCCCACCACTATTGAAACTAAAAATATGTTTCTTATAGCACACATCAAACCACTGAAAAATATCAGAAAACTGACAGAAACGTTAATAAGTAATTAAAACACAAGTGGCAACAAGTTTTTCTGATGTCCCAACTGCCTGTTTAATATGTTTTACTGTGAAAGTTTCCACTGGTTCGATAGAATGGTTATTTTCAAACTTGAAAATAATAAAGATCTAAATAAAAACCTCAATGCCACAAATCTGCCTGAACTCATTAGCTACTACCGTACATCAATAGAAAGAAACAGATCAGTGAACCTAGACTATGAGAAAATCATATCCCAATTTGCCAGTAAAAAGATAAGAAACAAATTATTACAAGAACAAAAAGTGGACTTAAGGCTATTCTTACAACAAAGAAGTACCGGTACCTAGTAAATTTTCTGAAAATCTTTTAAAGGTTTGATTCACATGTTTAGACATAATATTGAATAGGTAAACTCTCGTTTATTCAGTTCACATATTTATTGAATCAGTTTGCTACATAAATATTGATTTGTTTGTAAGATTGCTATTGCAAACAGGCTGTGTATCA
>JAGFPH010000001.1:1893238-1927494 GCA_018207615.1 Philaenus spumarius
AAGATGGTCTAGAATGGTTCAAAAGGATTTGCGTCGGATATTTAGAAGAATATCAACTTCAAGCTGTTGTCAAAATAAGCCATTGAATTATTCTAAGAAAGTAGACAGAACTAAAATACGAAACATAGGAATATTAGCTCATATAGATGCAGGTATGTAAATTTTTCTGTAAACTTAGTGCAGTATGAAACTAAAATGTTAAAAATCTTGGTAAGTTAAAGATTTAAACATATTCTAATCTATTCACAGGAAAAACTACTACTACAGAAAGAATGCTTTTTTATTCTGGAATAATAAGAAATATGGGAGAAGTTCATCATGGAAATACTGTTACAGATTACATGATTCAAGAAAGGAATAGAGGTAAATTGCTTTGTGATTTTTGTTCTTTTTATACAAATTATTTGAGATTGTCTTTGAATATTTTTATTTTGTTTTATGTACATATACTATTTTAAGATTCAAAATTCTGTTGTAATTTTGCTTTGAGTAGGAAGGTACTTTGATATGGAATAGAACGTGACTAGCTTCAATAACAAGTGACACAGTTAATTAGTAGAATATTGCCTCTATACTCCATCTTATTTATATATCACACATCTTATATTATAGTGACATTCAAACAATACACAAATAATACTTACAAAACAAAACATACACAAATACAAATATATAGAAATTGCAAAATATAGTAAAAAGATGTAGTTCTCAAAATCTCTTATAAAAAGTAATAGATTTTAATGCGTAGCTAGTGATCACTAATTAATTGATGTACCTCACAATAAAGCCTAGGTCAGTCCATTTTGTAATAACATTCTATATCTATGATGATTATACTAGAAACATTTTAGTTACTAACACTTGACACGTTTTACAAAACACTTCTTTGCGGCATCATTGCCCACAACATCGGACACATGTCCGTACACTTTAAAACTCTCTTAAATAAGAATGTAGGAGCCAGGCTATGAATAGGCTCCCTAGTTTTTCTAATATTTTTATTAAAATTGTCCTTATTATCTCTTAATCGATCAAATACTGTAACTCGTTCTTCTCATTGTGGTTATTTTGCTCTTGAATCTCTTGTTTGTTCAACTTACATGGCATCACTCATACTGCTCATGTATTTTATAGTTTATGAATTGTTTACCAATACTTTTAACACATTTGCAATGATCTATCATTTTCTCAGATTCTATTTCAGTAGACATAATTATTCACCCTTATTTTGAATTATAAATTTGATTGTAACAGCTGTTACACAATCTTATCATTGCTTGTTGGATGAATTCTAATTCAACATACATTACAGTTGGTCATATTGAACTCAGGAGTTATATATGGAGAGTGATAAAAATAATAAATAAGGTAAAGAGAGGCAATCAGTACATGTTGATTACATTGAACATATTTTCTGTCCATAATTTAGATGTTTGACTTCATAAAACAATTTTAAGGTTTCTGGTGCAGCAGTGTAAAAGATTAAAAGTTTTTAAAGTAAAGTCCAGTGATTTAAGTAAGGTGTTATCCATAATTGTTGAGTTTAGGTGAATGTGTTAACACCTAATGCCTAAACAGGGAGAAAATTGTATAACATTTAGTTGTCTTAAAAAGCGCTTATTTATAAATAATGGACAAATAAAACATGTATGAGTAATGTCTTGTATGAAATGCTAAAAGAAATTTTATGCTCATAGTTTTAGAGTGAGAAGTATACAACTTATAGCTTTTTCTGTAATTCAAAGTCCTTTTTTAAGTTATATGATTTGACGGGATACATTGTAGACAACTTTACTATCAGCGATCACTTAAAACAATCTAAATAGAAATAGGTCATCAAAACACTTAGTCAAAGAGATTTTTTCTATGCAAATAATTTTTGGACAGCTTGTTCTAAGGTAAAATAGCAAGAGTACAAACGTATCTCATGATAACTGTATTTATTTTGTAATATTTTGAATAGGAATAACCATAACATCTGCTGCAGTAACATTTCCTTGGTGTGGTTACCGCATAAATCTAGTAGATACTCCTGGCCACATAGACTTTACAATGGAAGTTGAACAGTCTCTGAGTGTTATAGACGGAGCAATTGTAGTTTTGGATGGGTCAGCTGGTAATATTTAAATTTAATTCATCTTTTTTGTTAACATTACAATACATTATGTATACAGGGTGTCTTTTTTAAATGGGCCACCATTGGTATCTTGTAAACTATAAATCAGACAGCACACTTTAAATGGGGAAACTTTATTTGTTTTTTTAGAAATTAATAAATATATTGCAAAAATATTTGTAAATGACGGGCAACTTTTAAATTTCTCATGGAACACCATGTATTTTATGATGATTTTGGATTTTACAAGTCATTTTGAGACTTTTTGGTCTTAGTGTTTTTTATTATACAACTAACCGTTTAAAAGTTAGAGGGGTATTCAGTTTTAAAAACACCCTAACTTAGCGGAAGATATTTTTGTTTGGAAACCCATATAACAGAGGAACTAAGTGACAAAACTACAAATTTGTCACACATGAAAAATGAAGTTGGTTCCGGTAAGATATGTTAATAATTCCTCTATATTATGGTTTTAAAAAATTAATAAAAACCATATTGGTTGATTTTAAAAAGTTATTTGTTTGTTTAAACAATATTTTGTTAATGTTAAGAGCATTTTCATTGGTTCAAAACGTTTCCATAAAAAAATTTCTTGCGCTCAGTTAGGGTGTTTTTAAAACTTTATAACCCTCTATTTTTAAACGGTTAGGTCGTATCAAAAACCGCTAAGAACAAAAAAGTCTTAAAATAACTTGTAAAAATCTAAAACCATCATAAATACAGGATGTTTCATAAGAAATTCGAAATTTGACCGCCATATTGGAACATGGTGGTCATTTACAAATATTGTAACTACATATTTTTTAATTTCTCAAAAAACTAGGAAATGTTCCCCATTTTAAGTTTGCTGTCAGATTTATAGTTTACAAGATACCAATGGTGGCCCATTTAAAAAAGACACTGTATATTTTAGACTTACTAGTAAAAATTATAATTTACTTTATTTATAAAAATTAATTAAGTAGTGTTCTTTAAAATTTTGTTTTTAGTCTTCTGAGTTAGAGCACTATGTGTAATTTTGTTTAATAGAGTCGATTGGCAAATGAAAACAAAGTTTTATTTTAGAATAATTGCTGATTTGATATCTTTTATCATGTTAACTAGCTGAGCTGTTAAAGATAAATAAAAACAGAAACAGAATAAAAATGTTGGCAGTAAAGATTTACAAAAAATATCTGTTCCATGATATATCATCTATCTATTATGAAAGAGAGGTAGTTTTTACTTCAATAGTTTTGTCATAATTCGTCTTAAAGAATTAATTACAAT
The DNA here is from genome assembly GCA_018207615.1 of Philaenus spumarius. Taxonomy (NCBI): domain Eukaryota; kingdom Metazoa; phylum Arthropoda; class Insecta; order Hemiptera; family Aphrophoridae; genus Philaenus; species Philaenus spumarius. Next base: position 1,896,624 of record JAGFPH010000001.1, read on the forward strand.
TTAAAATCTTTAAAACAAACGTAGGTACAATGGTAAAGCATGTGAAAAGCCTCATGGAAGAGGTTAAATAAAGCAATAACTGGTACTTACATATTATACGGAGGCCACTATTTTTAGATGTTTTTTATTACAGTAGAGTCCCGGTTATCCGCCATAAACGGGCCGGTGGAAGGGCGGATAAGCTAAAATGGCGGATAATAGGGAGGGTTGAACAAATAATAGACGTTTTACACCATTAATACTTTTTATTGTAAATTTAATGAGTAAATACGATATTTTGCAGTAATACTATATAATAGAAAAGAAAAATAATGGAATACAGTTATTTTCAATGAAATTACGAAATTGAATGACAAGATTGTTAGGATAAATACAGTAAAGGCACAATATAATACTGTACATAAAAAGTCCCGAAACTAATTACAGTTCGAATAAATTTAATGCAGAATTATCTGTACAAACAGAAAATTCAGATCAAGATTAAATAACACAACATAAACTACTGTACGGTACTTTCACCATATCATACTCAAAAACTTAATGTTAACGAATAACCACACTGCACGCACTAAACACTTAGAGAGACACAGTTGTTTACAAAACGAGTTCGTACGAGCTGACAGTAAGCGGGTCGGGCCAGTGGTAGGTACACTAACACCCGCAAGCTATCGCAGTCACGTACGCTCACTGACGCTTGAAAGTTATCGCAGACACGTACCGCTACAATCACTGACGCCTACAATTAAATTAAATAAGTGCCGCTGGTGTGGCGGATAACACGGAATGGCGGATAACCGAATGGCGAATAACCGGGACTCTACTGTATATACTATTTTCAGTAGTGACCTAGCAACTAAACATACTGTGACTAAATACTATAGGTTAGAACTTTAGGCTATTTTTTAAAATTATTCTTGCATTCCTGTTGTTTACTAAAACAATACCTAACCTAGCAACGTTTAAAAAAATTGTGGCCTCCGTATAATATGTAAGTACCCAAAAACTATCCTTCAAGATATTTGTACTTCTTCAAATCCGAATAAAGAATATGCTACCCTCACTATCATTTAATATTGAAAGGACCATAGTGTTGTAAAAAAACTAATAACACAGTCTTTATTACTATATGTTTAAAAACATATTCTCAATTTATTATTAGTGAAATTTTAGTATAATTGTTCAAAGTGGTTGCATAGGATTTGTTTTTGTGAAGCTAGCTTATCTACATAACAATTCTAATATGAATTTTGCTTTTACAATTTCAACGTGTTATTAATTAATTAACATTTTTATAATACAGGTGTAGAAGCACAGACAGTTACTGTATGGAGACAAGCAGACAGATATCACATGCCACGGATAGTATATAACAATAAGATGGACAGGTCTGATGCCAACTTAAATATTGCCATAAGTACTCTTCAATCTAAGTTGAACGTTGCACCTTTACCTATTCAGTTCCCAATTAGGAGTAAGTTACAAATTTTATTTGAAAATAGTTTTTTTTTTATTATTAGGGATAAAGGAGTACAAGGCCTCCTCACCACTGCGACCCAAAGTGATCTATTGTGGTATACTTTCCCTTACCAATGATCATCCCAGATCCCTCCCAGGCCTCTTACGAAACTGATGAGGGTCTTGGGATCAAAACCACGGACCTCTTCCGGTCTAACGAAAGCACTTCCAAGTTCCGTAAATCTCCTCCGTGCGAGAGCCTTGCACTCGCATAGCAGGTGTTGAGCCTATTCAAGGAGTCTTCCGAGACCATCCCCATTTTTTGAGGTGGTACTTGGCCGGGCAGTGACCATTAAGAATTCCCACAATCCATCTAAAATTGTTTCTGCTCAACAATAAAAGCTTTTGAGCTTTTGCCTTTTGAAACAAATGAACATTTTAGTCTGCCTAAGCCCAGGAGCATCGTTCCAATGTGAGGACCAAGTTCTCTCCATCCAGACTTCAACAAAATTTCTGTGGCTCTTACGACTTCCACAGGAATGATCTGGGGCAATGAAGGGCTTTTTAGCTCCTATTCTAGCAATTCGGTGCGCTGCCTCATTGCCCTTAATACCTACATGGCCAGGCACCCATTTAAGAGTAACTTTATTGAGGCTAGCCATTTCATTCATTGCTTTAGAACAGTCCCAAACTAACCTAGATTCAAAGGTGAATGATTTCGGCGCCTCTAAGGCAGCTTGGCTATCAGATAGGATGTCAATTCTAGCTCCCTTAAATCCTCTTTTGAGGATTTCACGGGTGCAGAGATCAATCGCAACGACCTCCGCCTGAAAGATCGATGGTAGATAGCCCTAGATAAGCTACACCTAGGACCATAAACTCCTGCACCAACTCCGCTGCCCATTTTAGAGCCATCCATATACCATTCTTGTGTGTTTAAACCATATCCATGTCCAGTACTACCTGCCTCCTGGAGACCATCTATCTTAACTGTAAAGGAATGGTCGAAATTTAGTGTCCTTCTCATCACATCCGACACCATAAGGTCCATCTTGAGCCCTGAAGCTCTAGCAATACAGTCAGGTGACCTACCAGATCTTCTGGTTTGTAATTATGGGTCGCCATCATCCCCAAGGCAGATCGCAACACAACCCCCTGCACATGAATGTGCAGAGGAGGCAGGTTGAGAAGCGCCTCCATAGCCGATGTGGGGCAAGAGCGCGTGGCCCCACATATTCCTAGGCTCTTTGTAAATTTTGCAGCTTATTTATGGCACCAGTTTGCTTGACCTTCTGCCACCACCCCAAGGCCGCATAAGAGATAATTGGCCTAATAATGGCAGTATATGACAGCAATTTTGGGAGTAATGCACCATGTTTTACCATAGAGCTGATTACTAGCCCAAATAGCCCTGATCGTTTTTTTTTTAGAACAAAATCCAATTGAGCATTCCAGAGAAGCCCTTGATCAAGGATTACACCAAGATACTTAGCCTCCCCTGAAAGCTTCAGTCGTACCCCATCAATGGTGGGCAGTTCAATCTTGAGTTTCCTTCTTCTGGTGATGGGGATAAGTATAGTTTTGGACGGGTTGATACTGAGGCTCGCCCCTGACACCAGTTCCAGACCAAATCCAGAGCATTTTGCATGATCTCTGATGTAGTGTGCTCATGCTTGCCTCGGATTACTATTACTAGATCATCAGCATAGCCATTCGCCCTTGACAGCCAATTTGACCAGCAGTTCATCAACTACTAAAGACCACGAAAGAGGAGAGATAACACCTCCTTGCGAACAGCCCTTAACCCTCTCAGTGGCAGACTGCCCAAAGTGACGTTCTCTCAGGCGCAAGATACAGCTATTTCGACAATTAGTGAGAATTTGCATATATTTGCATAAGCGATAATTTAACCCACTTAGAATCATCCAATCGCAATAAAACTGGCACCATTGGAAAGAAAATGAATCAAACTTTAATTTTTGTATTTACAACTTTTTCGTAAAACGTATATTTACATACGTAATCATCGTTTTAAAATATGCAAATCGGTCTACAGCTCTTTCCGTGCGCGAATTGCATACAATTGTACTGTTATTTCCCACTTCTTCAACGTTTAAGACCATCTACAATAATGTTTCTTTGGCAATTATAACGATACCATTGGATTCGTCAAGATTTTATCTTTCTGTTGGTGTCTTCCAATCATATGTCACTAACAAACTAGTATTTATTTCAAGAATTACTGTAAACCCTTGTGATTGGACAGTCTCTCAACCAATAAACAGGCCATTTGTCAATCGATATTGGGAAGGCAGTGCCTTATGTTTTGACAGATTTCTTTACACGATTTTGTAGAGCAAAGTCTGAAGTTTGAAACTGTGGTAAGTAATCCAGAAATAACCGGTTTTTTGTCTGTCTAGTCGACAGTTGAAATGTCAGTTCTAGTGAGAAAGCCAAGCGCGTGGGTTCTCACGTTATACAAATGGGGACCTATATGCAGCGTGTAGGGTAGCGGCTTTTCATTAGATTGATATCATTTTGTTATTCAAATAAATATAACTCAAACACTTTTGTGAACTAAGGAAAGACGAGTATACCGTTATTTTCTTTGATTTATCCTCTACACTTTGTTATAATAATATTTCATTTTTGGGCAAAGCATATATTAGTAAATGACGTTACAATCTAGGCCTAGGTTTGTTACCAGTCGTGTACTTGGAACATAAAAACTGTTTTTTTTTCAAAATAAAAAATTTGAAATTGATAAATGTTTTTATACAGTTATATTTAGAACTAAATTACAAAACTTTTTTACGCTTACGAAAAAAATACAAAAAATGTTTACTACTTGTTATGTAGGCCTAAAGTTGAACTTTTTCCTTTCGTTACTGAACATTTTTTGTTTCTTGAGCTAATAACTTTTACAATTTCAAAATAAACTAATTTTTAGTGGCATATTTGAATTTTCTGAAGTTTCTTCTACAAAAAAGGTATTGAACACTTTTGGATTGGGGTTCATTTACTATTTTTGGCGAATTTTTAAAAATATGCTTGCAAAACGCTAAAAACAGGCTTTTCAATTTTAGCTTTAACCATGCCACTGGGAGGGTTAACAGACCGTGTTATTAAAGTGTCATCTTCGTTTTTTAATAGTAGATTTAGCATTGGAGGAATATTGAATATCGGAATTATGGAAGCGATAGGTCCGGGATAAAAGTGGTAATAAAGTGACGAATTCTAAGTCAGTTTGAGTGAAATTTCAACTGTAAAATATTCTCTCACAGTTTTGTACTGTTATCTTTATTGTTTTCATAAAATCATATAAATTATAAAGTTAATAGAAAGTTAAAACATAGACATAAATATAAACCTAATATTGATAAAATAAAACTTGAACACAGAATCTCACAACTAATACATTTATTAACTCAAACGCGTTAAGTGTTGTAAGAGATACAATAATCTAACTATAACTAACTATAAAGCTATGATAATTTCCCTAGGCTATTTCCAGTGTATTTTTTTATGTTCTTTAATTTAATACAGAGTAATATTTTTTGAAATCTGCTAGTTTTTGAGATATTTATCAAAAACAAAAAAAAGGACTTAAAAACCAATATGGTAGCACGAGCTCCCCCCCCTCCCAACCAAAGAGTACTTTTAGTTTGTTCGACCGGAGCACCCTATAAACATCAATTTCCAAAACTGTATGTTTTTTACCCCTATTTTAGGGATTTGTTGCTTGGATAAGAGTCATATCTAGAGCTAAAGGCCAAGTCTATTTTTAGCTTCAAACTTCCATTCAATAAATGGTACCGGTTTCAGAAATAAAACATAAAATTACAGTACAATAATTCTTTTGTAGCAATAGATTAATGAATTGATAAAAAAAAGAAAATTTACCATCAGGAATTGATGTTTTGTTCCACTAAATCAGAATGAAAGAGAAGCAAATGTTTTAAGTGTTTGTTGTAGCAGCCAGAGGTAATACATTGCCCTCTCTCTCCATCCTTGTATGTCTTGAGTGTATCTATAGACTTTTTAAGTCATTTGTTATTCCTTAACTAACTAATTATTTTTTTAAATGAAAATAATTCCTTCAAGCGGAAGTTTTTAAACACTTGTCGGGTCTCCTTTGTTTAGTTTACATTTAGCTTGTTTACAATCAATATTTGTACTCTAATGTAATTTTTGCTTCACGTGTTGCAGAAGATGGAAAACTTATTGAGTTGGTTGACTTGTTGACTTTGAAAAAGTGTTCATGGAGTGGAAGCCAAGGGGAAAATTTGAAGAAGCAATTATTAACAGAACAAGATGGAGAATTGTGGGTTCAATCAAAACTAGCTAGAGAAAAGCTTATAGATTCACTAACAGACCTTGATAATAAACTAGCTGACACTGTGATTGCCTTGGATTCCTTTGACAAACTTACATTTGATGATCTTAGGCAATCGGTTAGAAGGATCACATTGACACAGGTTAGTAATAAAAAAGAAACATATATGTTTTCATTGTACTTTTAGCAGTAATAGGATGTGGAGTTTGAGTTTATCTGTGAATGAGTACTTTTTCGTGTTTGAACAAATTTCCTTACCTTAGTAGAGCGTAACTAAGAAAATTTCAACCAACTAATCTTAGTAGATTTTAGATGACAATTTTTTTAAATTAGTCTCCTAATTTTCTGTACATAATTAATTTAGTTTTTGGTTGACAGATTTTTTCTGCTTTTTCTTTTAATTAACAATAGAAAAGAAAATATGAACTAAGAAACAGAATTAGCAGTTGTAAAAATAATAGAAGTACGTAGTACAAATAAAATATCAATTTCAGATTTAATGAAAACAGAAGAAAAAGGAATGATATGCAAATGAAAATACTGGTACAAAAACCTACATTACCATCCTATTTAAAAAAATAACACCGAAATTTAGAACTTATAAATGTTATAATAAGGGTCCTTATGACATCATTATTAAAAATAAAGATGAACAGAAAATTTACCTTTTCCTCGTAGGAAAAATAATTAAAAACACCATGATGATATTGACCACATTAAAAGAATTGGTAGAAACTTGACTGTAACATGCAAAAAGTACATAGCAGCCAACATTCACTTAGATTAAAATTTGTTAACTCAATAATATTATAATTATATATATTATTTGTGTATCCCCTTCTTTTCAAATTGGATAGCCCCACATTGTGGAGTCAATTATAATTATTTGTTATAATTTGAAAAGCCCCACTTGTTGGGCGTCAATAATAAAATAAAAATGCCTTTCTTTATTTTATGAAAATTATTTTCTAAATCAGCCACAAGTTGTGAAGGCAATTATAAAATGGAAAAGTTCAGAAACTCTCTTTGTAAAGTTGGACAACTTCCAATGAAAATATTCAATAAGCTAGGCCTATTTAAAAGAAATCAATGACTAGGTCTTTGTTTCAAAATGTTCCTTTATTACATGCAAAAGTGTTGCTGGTTCTTTTAAAGTTCTGTAGGCAATGTTCAGATTTAAGTTACTATTTTTATAATTTTATAGAGCACTTAAAATATGTAATCACAAGATTATATTCTAACAAAATTAATAAATATATTTACAAGTGACAAATCATGACTCTATTTCTCGGGTTGAAAGGATCCTGGCCTATTAAATGTACAATCAGAAATATAAAATTTAAGTCTATACCAAATAAAATATCTAAAACTAGGGAATGTTATATTACAAAGTGTCAAAATGATTCAAGTTCTTTAAATATTTACAAAACTGGTTTTAGTTAACTATTGTTCTCTTCGAATAAAGTCACTGGTTTATAATGGATAGTTAGTTTGGTTGGATATTACCTTTTCAGAAGTTAAAATTCGATTTGGTACTTTACCAATTATTAGTTATGCAAATTTTATAATTGTCTCTTATCTTGATGGTATTTTATCTATATATTCTTCCATTTATCTTTCTAAAAGTATATTTTAACTTATTTCACATGAAATTATTTATAAGTTTGTTAAGTACGTCTGAACAGTATAAGGTTTTAAAGCTGGAGTACCAATTTTTAGTTCAACCATCCCGGCTTCTACAGACAGTGCCGTTGCAATTCTCTTTAACAATTGTTTTCACTACTTGGTCCCGTAAGTGGCAGGTGTTTCTGGTCACATACACAAAATATATTAAAAGTTTATTTTTATTGTTTTTATCGGAGATATTTATGTTTTTACAATGTTTATAATAATATTTAACCTTTATTAGTCTTAATTTGTCCGAAATACGTAATTATTTACTTTTATAAATCAATATAATTGTATCTTTATTCATTCACCACAGAACACAATTGTAAAACAGCTGTCCTCAATGCATCTACGGTCGTTGTATCCAGATAGTCGTGAAACTTGCAAATTTATCGTAACACCTCAAACAACTAACCTTACTTTGTTTGGTTTAACACTTTTTCAATTTAATAACACTTTGTTTAATAAACTATACATTGCTTTTGAAATTTAACTCTATTACAACTTATATTACACAAATAAATACATACGCTACTACTCATTTCGAAATGTGAAACATTTTGAATACGTAGTTAGGCTTAGGCTAGGCAAATTAAACTTGATTTGTATATAAAAGGTAAGTTAAGTGTTACTTAGTTATAATATGAGTGTTTATTGTTATTTCTTTATTATCTACTATTTCCTTAAGTGAATTTACTTGTTTTTAAATTATTTTGTCTAGATCGAATTTGAGGTTAAATTTAGACTATCTTGTCAACATTAAGCCTAGGCCTACTTTCACAATCTTTTAAATTAGTTTACCAGGACCCTTCAACTTTTTGTGAATTTGTTATATCCCAACTGGATCAAAATGTTATAATATATAGTTTTTATCCTTTCTATTATAGTGGAATGTACCGGAGTAGTTTATGCCCAACTAGATTTGTTAGACTGAATCCAAGCCAATTCATACCTGGGCAATTAAATTAAAATTCAAGTAAATGTTTTTAAAATTATAGAACAAAATCGATATAATGTGAACTAAAACAAATATTATTTACTTTTCTGTACCAAAGTTATAGGTTTTAATGGGTTGTTACATCTTCCAATCTAGTGAATAGCATTAATTACTTTAGGTTATTAAATAATAGTTTGTCAAAACTGGTTCTTTGAGTGTGGAAGTCAAGTGTGGTAAATTATTAGAGGCAAGTGAGCATATAGGTTACATTACACATGTCACAATGCCTTTGAAGTTAATACATTTTTGTTTTTCTTCCTTATATTCTATGAAATGATAAGATAAGGCTTTATTTTAAAGGCAAAGGATTTTTATACATAAACATTTATTTATGATAATGTTTGATACAAATATCAAACAAATGATATTGCATCATTATTGACTTCCTTCACGTCTACTTCTGGACTAGTCCCACTATTTCTACCCTATTTGCTAGAATATAAAATTTAAGTCAGCTAGAGTTGGTGAACTGACAAAATTAATAGCTGATTTTTGCAGTTTACAAAATTATACTTTTGTCATTTCTGACTATGTGATTTTAATTTGAAACTTTCCTTTCTGTAAAAGGATGTATTTTATGTGCAGTTTTTTAGGTTTATTACAGAGTCCAAGAATCCATTGTAGTTATATAATTTTATCTTTAGTAAGGTTATGAGTTATTATATTTGGAATGGCAATTATGTAGCAGAAATATGAGGAGGCGGATTTATATACTGAAATCGTCCAGAGGGATATTTTAAAGTAGGAATAGATACATATTTAATCTGCAGCATATTTTATGGTGTACAGTATTTATTTTATAAATTTCATAAACTATTGTATGCAGTGCTTAAGACTGAAGTATATTGATAAATCTTTCAGTACAGTATAAAATCATTTTACCATAAATTTTAATTTTGTATTATTTTCTCTTTCACTTTAACTTACAAAGTTTATTTATTCTGAATAAAAAAAAAAAAATTAAAAATTTAATGTAAAAATTTAATAAAAAGTAAACACTTTTTCCACTTGAGAACGTATCTTACATAATGTATAAATAACTTTTACAAAAATTTAAATTTTTGTTTCAGCAAATAACCATGACATATTCTATGTTAATAAAAATATAATTCTATAAAGTAATTCATAATATTAAAAAAAAGGAATGAACAGTACCATTAAATATATATGTAATAGATGAATAAACATTTATAACTAATGTATGTTTGTCAGCACCAGATGTTACTTCATTAAATATATACTAATAGTAAATAAAAGATATCATCTGTTATGTTACCTGAGCAATGTATTGTATAAACTCAAATTTTGTTGTTCCAAGCAAGGTGTTCCTCTTCTTTGTGGCAGTTCCTACAAGAACATTGGTGTCCAACTCTTGATGGATGCTACACTAGATTACTTACCTTCACCTTTGGAATGTAGACAACATAAGATTTATTCAAGTTTTCAGGATCATCTTGCTGCCAAAGCTTTTAAAGTTATACATGACAAACAGAGAGGACCTGTGGTATTTTTAAGATTATACTCAGGTAAAATAGACAAGGTGAGTAACATTTATTCTGTGCGTTGGTACACCATTTAGTTTTTAGAATCTAGTTTAATATTGTATTCGTAGTATACATTTAGAAAATTAATGACGTTACAAATAAATAATAATAAATACCAAAAATCTATACAAAATAATTAAAATTGAATAAATTGAAATTCAATATTTTTTGTTAATTAACATGGTTTTTATGTTTTTAAAATTTTTCTGTAAATTTTACATATTAATAAAAACAATGTATTTCTAAATTGTCCAGAAGTTCCACAGGAAAGGGTTCCATAAATCAGCAAATTGGGCCTTTATAAATATTTTTCTATACACTTAGTGCAACTAAAATAGTAAACATTATAGAATATAACAGCAGTTTTGATTGTTTATGTAATAATATTTAATTTCACAAATAAGGTCTCTTTTATCATAAACCTTGGTCCGGAAATATTCTTAGGTTATCAAGGAAATGTAATGTATTTTACACATTTTTAAATTTTGTTTTTCATAAACTTTGCCTTTTAAAATTTTGTATGTGTTGTTTGACTGACATTAAGCAGTTAATCAAAAGTTTCTGAAGCTTTGAAGTTAATTACTGACAGATAAAACCAATTATATTACAAAATATTTTAAAATTCATATGTAATGTTTAATGTAACTACCTACATTTTAATTACTTATGTTAGTCATTGAAAATATACAATCGTAAAAAAATGTTAAAAATACCTATACAAAAAAATGCAATAGGTATTGTCAATTGTTTTTTTAACTGAAACCATTGGGCTCTAAGAAAAGTATATTCCACTGTATTTAAACAACATAAAATTTCATACGAAGTATGCCTAAAAAATAACCGGATTAATGCTATAACAATATTAATTTTTATTTCTTCATCCAACTTTAACAGATCTCCTATAATATACTCCTCTTCACGACCCCTATAACACTCTATGCGAATTTTCCATTGGTCAAGCAGTTTTTGAAGTCATTTTCAGTTCCTTTCCGTACTGATTCCACCTTGGAGTCACACGGTGCAAGTTCGGGTGAATAAGGTTCCAACATATTGATCTAACGCTTGGTCAAAAATGTCATGCAGTATTGGGCAGGTTGTTGGCCGGAAAAGAATCTTGACTTGTTTTGTACAATCAGGCCATTTTCTTCTTCCTTGTTCATGGAGAGTTCTCAGGTCCTCAAGGTAGTATTACTGATTCACAGTTAGACCTTCAGGAACCCGAATTACGTACACATTCCCATGGATGTCAAAAAACACATTCATCATTGCTTTGAATTTTGATTTAGTTATTCAAGCTTTCTTCTTTCTCAGTGAACTGGAGCTCTTCAATTGGCTCTTAGTTACTAGATCATGATTTATCACATGTTATATATCTTCCAAGAGTTTCGGATCTTTTTTAATCTTATCTTCTAAAGCGAGAGATAATTGTTTGTCTGCTAAATGAATCTGGAATCTCCGTCTAAGGATTTTTCATTTTTTGATTTTATATGGGGCTTTTGGCCACGAGAAATCGATTGGAAATGGTCACCAGTCTGGGAAAATTCGTTTTCTACGTCTTTTTATTAAATTAAAAAGTGAAATTTGTCCATTTTAAACAATACAAAGCACAGCTGATGCAAATGTTTTCAATGCCATTACAATAATCATCTGCTTTCTTTTAAACTGTATATTTTATTAGAGGTAAGCCTAATGTTGTATCTATTTATAGTTACCATGGCAACGAATACTTCTGCTAAATAAACATACCCTTTATTTAGTTGTTTAATGTTATATGCCTAACCTAAACGATGTTCACGGAAATTGGCAATAATAGTTATTGACGTGAGCGAACTAGGCCCTAGGCCTAAATCGATATTGAAATATTAAACTTTAATTTAGGCCTGACTTATTTCTGAGGCATAGCGTTGAGATTATGGTTAATCCTTAAAACTGTATTTTTATTACAGGTAATCCTAATGTTGTATATACCCTTTATTTAGTTGTTTAATGTTATAGGCCTAACCTCAAAACTCAATAATCCAATATTTATTATTGAAATCATAGCCCTGCTTATAATCGAGCTTTAGCTCGGTCTCCTGGTACTGATTTTTAAAGCACAGCACAAATGTTCATTCAAGAATTCTTTCATTCAGGTGTGAGATTCTGTTAGAACACACTTCTTCATGCTAGAATTTTTGTGCAAAACCTACAAACAAATTCCTATGATTTCAGCAACTTAAAGAATACTAAATCAGATCAGATCAGAGATTTTTTATGTTTTTGTCCTTTGTTGATGTGGATAGTTGTCATGACGTGGGTCATTTTCCATCTCCTCTCTTTCCTCTTTGAATGTTTAAAACCACTCAAGAACCTGAGTACGTGATAATAGATTCATCACCTTATAGTTGTTTTAACAAAGAATGCTTCTCAGTTTAGCGGTTTTTATGAATTTCACACCTTGCTCTTTTAAAACATTCTAAGTATTTTTCCAACACGCTGAGAGTACAAACAAAGCCCACTTGACTGAGGGATTGGCAGTTGACTCAGTGGTAGGAATGGAGGAGAAGATGTCACAGGACTGGCCGCACTACTTGCCTGTCCGATTTTTCGTTAGTCACACCTCATATATACTCGTATTATGACTTAAATAAAAGATGTATTAATAATATATTGTAACGTGCTGCTGTTTTGCGAGCCGTTTACAAAACAAATTTATTAATAATAATTAAAAAACTTAAAATAAAATGAATTTTGACAAGTTTTTTCTGAATTGATTTTACATAAAAAAATATTTCTTTCTATGTAACAATTATTTGTGCTCTTATACCTTCAATTTATGTATTTTACTTTATTTATTAATGTTACCTCAGTTCATTTAAGTATTATCCCTCTAATCACAACAAAAACAATCAAACCTAACCCCAAATTGAAAATACGTTATACTCCTGACAGATCTGTGTTTGTCACAGCTAACGGTTAAATCTTTGTTACATATGGTGTATTTTATAATATCTGTGTGCTCAGTTGGCAACTTCTGGGCGACACATCTTAGAAACATAAACTCTGTGTTCCACACACAGAGAATATGCCGCCAAAACTTTGTCACTGCGGCCGCAAAACTGATACACACCGCCATCTTAATTCTACACTGAATTTAACTTTCTTACTTTTTTGGTTCATCTCTACCATGAAGTACTTTGCCAGGAAAGAAAGGAATCGAATTAACGAAACATAATAGTTGGCATTAGTTTTTTAATGCCCCATTTCAATTTTTAAACAAACAAATCAAATGAAATTGGCAAACCATAGCTTAATCTTTTTTTTTTAACAATCACTCAGACATTCACTCCTAGTATTATTAAATTTAAACATACAACAATTTATAGAAATTAAAACCTTTTGAAATGCAGACTTAATTTTACTGTAATTTTCTACTTACGTACGTTCTTTGTTACTTGAATTTATAGTGCACTCTTTAAAAGAAGAAAAAAAAAAGAATCTACTTTAATTTATATCTTTGAAATTTTAGAAAAGAAAAGCTTATAATTTGGAAAAGTCAGCATAAGCACTGTCACTGTTTTACATTTTCGATGTAACACGGTCTATTTCACTTTAGAACACAGTTCGTTCTAACAAAGAAGTGTCTAACACTCGCCGGCCATCTTGGTCTGAAACCAACGCTATACCTTTACAAATTTCCAACTTTGTTAATTTCTACAAATTTTGTCTGATCTTTACCATTATTATTTTCGCATGATCACGCAGTCTCTACACACACTTTACCATAACTCAAGGCGTAGTTCCTCCAGAAATACCACAGACTTTCACTAATTGGTGAACATTGCTTACAACGCAACAGAAGCACGTCTTTACTATTCGATGATTCTTGTCCAAGTGGGTGATGCTACACTGTCTTTTCTCACAGTTCGCGCACTGACGTCATCTCGCGTGATCAATTTCGACCAATCAGAAACACCTTAGTGTCATTTCAGACCTGCTTTGAGACTAAGAACCTGTTATTTTATTGTTTGATGCCTTGATGCGAGGCTATATTGTATCACGTCTTGTGATGTCATCTATATTGTATTCCAGACTCAACGTCCATATTTTAATGTTACTATTATCTTTTATAAATTTGTTTTATAACAAAAATTAAGTGATTAATATTAATAAAAAAATAAAGCTGCCTGCATTCTCCCTTTGGATTTCTATGTTTATTACTTTAAAATGTTATCTTAAATTTGCCTAAATCATCTAAACTTTGTAAAACCCCTCCTTTTACGTTACGCCCTTATTTATTATTCTAATTCCCTTAAACTCACATATATTACAATATTTTGTAGATATTGATTATATAAAACTAATAAATAATTACACAATAACACAAATTAATTAATTGTACAATATTTATAGATTAAACTAAACAACACAAAAAAAGATTATTCAGTCTCTAAGAAAACCACTCAGCAAAAAATCAGGCTTTTTATTATGGGTTGTTTCTGAAATTGCACCACCGAATTAACATTGGATTTACAAAAAAAAAAAAAAAAGAAAAACATTTACCTCGAAAATCTTAAGAGCATAAATCCATTAGCTTAAATGCCAAATTGTTAAACATGTATAATCTCACATATACAATAATTTTTAGGGTCAAAAAATCTTTAACATCAAGCAAGAAAAATCAGAACAAATTGGAAGACTTATGATTGCTGAAGCTGATGATTACGAAGAAGTTGCTGAAGTAACAGAAGGAAACATATGTGCAGTCACAGGGCTTAAAGTGAGTCAAATTATTAATTTACTTATGATTAGTATAGAGAATTTTAAAAGTATATATTTTAGTAGGCCTTAGGAAATTAATGTATCCATTTCATGAGATGAAGCACACAAAAATTATAAACACATTCCAATATACCAAAAGTCACACAATTAGCGATCATTCTCCTACTTATATCAGTCAGAATACGTCAGTGCGACACTTTGTAAATTGTTGAGTATATAAATTACTTGTACTCACATTATGTCAATTATGGAGCTTGACAGCACTGTGTGTCATTTGCACAAGTAATTTTATGCCCTCTCTTATCACATATTTTGTTAAACACTTGTTACTTTTACACAACTTAATAACCAGCATACTGTCTACCGACTTGTATGTGTTGTTCAATGACAGAGAAAAGTTAACCATCCAAAAGTTAGACATGTAGATTGCAATTGCGATACATAGGCAATTTTCATTGATCCAAAAAGATCACATGTACTTCCACTTTTTCAGTTTTAAATGTAATAGATAGTCTAGGTATAAGAAACTTATCACTACCATTTTAGTTCATTACAATTATAAGTCTTTATTGTAATGAACTTAAATGGCATAAAGTCGGTGATTGTTTGTTTATCTTAGACACCCACTTTGTTTTTGTATCGTATACCTATCCTAATAAACTGTTGAAATCATTTCTTTTGCTCCTTTTGATTAAATTTGTGTTTATTGTTGAAGGTAAGTATATTCTTTTTATACCCCTCAGCTTTTCAGATTATAGAAAGCACATAGCAAAAGTTTTGATTGCCACTTAATTGTTTCTTTATAGTTTAAGTTATATCTATATTTTGGATTATACTCCATGCAAAAATTTAAACATAAATATAGTTGTTAAAAGGGTGAAAATACCTCCTAACAAAAAATGCATAGCCCATTTATTGAGAAGCTCAGGGCCCATTTATTTATGGATCACCCCTCTCAAAAAAAAAAAACTTTGAATAAATAATGCATTAAAATAAATTTGTAATAAAAAACATAAGTGGCAAATTTATAATGTAGTATCACAAAAAAGACCTATTATTATTAAATCTATCTGCTGTTTCCATTTAACTACTGTATCTGTATATTAAGAACCAAATAATTATAAAATCTCCGGAAACTCAATTAGACCTGAAATTTGGAAGGTATGTCCAAATACCATGGATGATAGGTGCTCGTTAACCCCAAGGTGGCAGGGGTTTTGGCTAATTCCATGTATATAATAGTGGACAAAATTTGAAAAACAGTAAAAGTATGAAATATTATTTCTCCCAAATCAAATTACAAATGAATTGGCAATTTAGTTCATATAAACCTCTAAGTTCATAGTGATAAGTTCTAAGATAGGTGAGGGTTTTTAGCAATAGCCTATGCAACTAAAATACTCTGTCAAATTGAGTTAATTTTTTTTAATATTCCATATAATTTGGATGAATTTTAAATTGTATATTAATTTGTATTAATTTTAAGAGTGATTTTTTTAATAATTTGAATTTGTTCATTTTAGCATACAGTTCCTGGTGAACTAATTAGTTCTTCAAACATGGCTGCTAACAGTGCAAGACAAACTTTAAGTAAAACACTTAAAATTGATCTACAAGCAGTAGAAAACTTACTAAATGTAGGTGCTCACATTCCTGATCCTGTATTCTTCTGTTCAATCGAACCTCCTTCTCAGGTATGATTGATTTGTCTTAAAGAACTCTGTATTGTATACCATTCAAGTTTTCAATAACAAAGACTACTGAATTTATTTCCATTTCAGTTTTATCTTGTTTTAACTGTTTGATAAAAAAAGGAAGAATTGGAAAGGTAGGCTAAATAAAGTTAAATTAAATCTTATTTGAAATAACTGAAGAAATTATAGAGGTTTAACTCAGTGTATTTTTAATACATATTTAGTTATTTTTATTAATTCCATATTGCTTTTGACTTTGGGACAGATTTTTTAATTTGCGATGGTGATATAAAATATATGTAAATAACCATACTTATCTAAAACTAGTTTTACATTACATTAAATGTTTGTTGAATGTATATTGTAACATTGTAACTAAATTTAATATATCTAAATTTGTAATCTTTATACAATGTGAAAGCACTTGAAAACAGCTATCAATAATACAATGCTGCAGTATTTAAAACACAACAGTATATTCAAAGAGATTAAGTGTACTTTTTTAGAAATGTTTAATACAAATATTTTCACTGTTTCAGTATTACCAACAAGCATTAGACACTGCACTAATACAGCTTCAGAGGGAAGATCCCAGTTTGAGAGTAACTCAGGATGAAGATACAGGCCAAACTGTTCTAGCTGGTATTTATTTATATTATTACTATTGTTTAAAATCATTTCAATAAAAATATTTTTTTTAAAATTATTTGGTTGGTTTACCAACATTTCTAAGGCTTTGAATAAAAAATAATATTTAAAAATTAGATTCCAAAGTTTAAAATTACTATAGTATCGAAGAAAGTGAACATAATAAACAAATTGGTTCATTTATTAAGTGTTTTTATAATGCTAATTGGCAAGACCTACCTGTCTTCTCATTTTTGGCTTCTTCAATACCTCACAGAATGGCACACCAGTAGATTGTTCCCAAGAGTAGTTTTAGTTCAATTGTTGGTGTCAACTTTACCACCGTAAAAACAGAATTGCTTCTGTCAGTTAAGAGGGTTCAGTTTGTGGTACATTTGTTGTTTGTGTGTTATAGTTGAAATTAGTTTGTGCATCTGATTGTTTAGTTTTAACACAAAATAAGTTGGGGTATGAAAGTTGGCAGTGTTTTATCACAACAATGTGCACAAAAGCAAACAACCTTGTGAAATAATACTCTTTGAAAATCGTTACTGACTTGAACATCAAGAAATTTTGAGTTGGTCAGATGAAAGCAAAAATGAAGGCTCTCTGTAGTACTTTCAGCAATTATAACTTTCTACTTCGCTGATCTCGTCTTTCAAGCTTGAATTCTCATTTTTTATCTTACCCTTCTTTTAGATATCAAATTAGCGGCCAATTTCCTGTACTGAAAAAATTGCCACACATGCTCGCTACCGTATTTAATAAACTGTGATGTAACTTATAGATGAAAAAAAAAACTACCTCCAAGCTAGAGTAATGCTGGATTGTGTATACAAAAACATTATATTGCTACCAAACATTGTTCCAAAATCCATTACCAAAGTGCCTTCTTTCTACTGAATAAAGAAGCTGTGGAGGATAGAGTTTGTACTTGAGTGAGCAGCTAAATCTTGTTGATTTAGTAAAAGTCTTGTGAAATATTTATTCAGAGGTGCAATTAAATAGTTGTTGACGTGGAATAGATTTAATAAGAAGCTGGGCTTTAACTGAATTTCAGTTTTATAATAAAATAAAAATCATTTAAAGAAAGCAGTATTTATTATATTTCTACTACAAAGTGAATGGTCAAATGATGTTGATTGAATCAATAAATGCATTATTTCAGATTTGTTTAAGTTATTTGATTTGTTATCACTACAGTGTTTTTTTTTTAGGAATGGGAGAATTACATTTGGAAATAATCAAGGACAGAATTATGTCTGAATACAAGATTGATGTAGACATAGGACCTCTACAGATTGCTTACAGGGAAATGATAACAAAATCTGTTCAAGAAACTCACACTATTAATCATACAATTGGTTTGTTGTACTTGCATATAAAATCTTTACTCTAGTGGTTTTAACCTCTCTAGTTTAATATTAAATAAACAATAAGAAAATAGTTTCAGAATCAGATGCCTTCATTTCATCGTTTTTAGTAATTATTGATTTTTTTTATTTACTGTTATAATTATCAAAATTATGTCTCCTCAAATTTTTTCATACACTTAAATAAGAGATATTTTTTATTGTAACCGTAGCATGTTGCAAATTACCACTCTTTCTACTCTGTCCCTTAGCAACCCTTTTCTCTCTTAATGCAGCCAAGTTTATGTAACTATATTTTCACCTGCCATAAAATATTTGAGCGAGTTCCTTTACAAGAACAAAATCTACAACAGGTAAGGTTCGGTGCACAGTTCTGTTTGTTTAAGATATGTCGGCGCTAGGCCACTGTAATGCCGATATGAAGTACTTTAAAATAGTTGGACACATTAAATTCCATGTACCTCTGTCAGCACTACATCTTTCTATGTTACTTTCTTTTTAAGTATTTCCTCTTAGCAATACAACATCTACAGATAAGCTGATTTGTTTCTTGAGCTGAAGTTTATTAACTGGTGGAAGCATCTGTTTTTTATGCAGCTTTTTTCTTTATTTGTAACATAACAATTATTGAGGTTGATTATAGTATTAATGATTATTTATATGCACCTTTTGATGTGCATTATTAAAATGCACACAATTTTATCCGTATGTTATTTATGAAAATATAATCATAACTTAGGAAGTAGAAAATAAAAAAAAAATAGGATGAATTTATTACCAAGCAAAGTAAATTTTCCCACTCCTTGGAAATATCTTTTAAATTAATTATGACCTATCATTATTATTGTTTATTTATTACCAAATACAATTGAATACAAATTAGATTAAATGAAAATGTTTGAAATCAATCCATTATTATATATTTCTGTAGTATTTTATTACAAATAAGGGCAAGTAATTTTGTTTAGGCTAAGTTGTAGAAGTCTTTCTTTGAGCTTTACAAAACAAGATAATTTATTCCTTTAATTCCATTAGAACAATTCTTTAAGCTAATTACATTTCAACATCAGAGGTGATAATATGTAGGTCTCATCCAGGTAACGTGATACAGAATCTTGTCTATATATTTCTCAGAAGCTGATCAAAAGACTGAACTCTTGTTCAGAAGTAATTAAAAAACTTATCTGAATTTTTATGTAAATATGTAAAAGTTGGATAATATCTACTCCTTGTATGTCTTAAATCAATAAATAAATAGATACCAAAAATTTTATATTTAATTTCAAATTTTGTGTACACCAGGTAATCAAATACTATAGTTTTTCTTCAATAAACATCCATCGTTGGATATCCTGTTGCATATTGACTTTATTTTAGAAGTATATATGTATTGAATTTGAACACCTAAAATTTGGTACTGGAAGTCACACAAAATATTTCTAATAGATTTTCACGATGTTCTTAAAGTCAATAAAATAAATAAATAATTGACTTAAATAGTTTTGTTTGTTACTTAAAAATATTGTTTTTTAAACATATTTTTCAATTTTATTAATCTTGATTGAAACAAAAAAAATGTATGAACTGTCAAGGGGTTAATGTCCAGGCAAAATGTACAGTTTCTTTTCATCTCGCATTTTCTTGCACAAATTTGGTTTTAAATTAATTATAATGCATTATTTTGTAAATTAACTGACATTTCATTATATAATGTTTTTTGTACTTGGCCTTGTTTTCTATTTAACTGCTTGTGTAAAAAAAATGTTTGATGTAAATGATTTTTTTATGGTCGCCTTTATTTGCACAATTTTGATTAAATTAAACCAGTTAGTTTTAGTTTCGGATCAAATTGTACAACCCTCTGTGTCTTGGGTTGTTGCTTGTACATAAGCATATTAGGTGTATTCACAGTATTTAAAATGGTAAATATTGTAAAATAAATGTTGTGTTCAACATACCTTTAGTTATCCATGCTGTGGTTGTCAAAAGTTTTGGTGTAATTTGAGGCGTGCTTGAATTAAAAAAAATTATTTATTTTTTAATAATAATTTTGTATAAAATTGAGTATATAAAAACAGGTTTCTGAGCAGCAGAAAGACTTCATGTTACTAGAACACTGAAATAAAGTGCGGTGCACTGATATAAAAAAACCCGTAAAACAAGTTATTAAACTTGCGAATGATTTGAAAGATGCTTGTCCTTTTTTACAAGGCGTGTTGAATTAAATTTAAATTAGAACATTTCATAAAAAACAAAAAATATGGTTAACATTACACTATCTATTTAGAAACACTTTGTTTATGCCTCTTTTTTGTATATGCTGTATAGTGTACCATACAATAACAGTTTATTTTACACTATTATAACAAGTTTTATATTATTGTATTACCTTTTTTTATACATTAAGCTTGAGTTTGCCTGCAATAATAATTAAAATTGATTTTTGAGATGGAAATTTCTATGATATACAGCCACCATGAACCATGAAAAAATTATGGTAGTACTCTATTATCTAAGTGTTTTAGAATTAAGGTAATACACTTTGCAAAAAACAACTGCCTCAAAAAGTTTTTGGAAATAAAGTTTGAGAATTTAATGCAATATTTAGGAAGAAATGTCACTATTAGTTGAAAGTTTTTCCTGTTTCATTAATTGTCTTATCTTACAGTATTTGATATACATTGTCAAACTACAGCTACTTTCTAATTGAATTACAAAAGCGAAAAACACCAGAAACAAATAATTTAAATTTATAAAACAAAAATTTTAATTTAGCTGTTTATTGTTTATAGGATCAAGTAATCATAATATGAAAGTAATATTGACTCTAGAACCTGGAAGCAAAAAACCTTTGTTAACTTTGGACAAAAGCAAAGATTACGCTGCCAATACAGGAGCAATTACAATGAAACAAATGCAGATTATAAGACAAGGCATCAGTTCAGCTCTAAATCATGGCCCGATCCTGGGTTTTCCTGTAAGTTTATTAAATTGTGTGTATTCCTCTTAAATACAGTTTAACAATATTCAAAAAATTTTCAATACACAGCCACCTTATCATTGCTGAACAAGATAATATCTTTACTTATGTTGTACACCAGTTAAACGTTGTAAAAATATGCTTCTGCAGCAAAGCTAGATATTTTTTTCAAGGTAAGAAAATGAATTATAAAAAGTGCAGATTGTGAATTCATTACTTGAATAACTAATAATCATAAAATTAATGCTTAATTTTGTGAAATAAACTTATCTCACTTTAAAAAACAAAGTACTTTTGAAAAGGCATATATAAAATCAATTAACAAGTGGATATCACATGATGTTAAAAACACATACAGAATTAAAATTCCAAATGTGTAAGTATAAATTACATAGGCCTACAAATAACTCATGAAACACTTTCACTTGCTTTAAACCAAAACTATTTGTCATAGTCATCATGATGAATGAGTGAAACACTTCTTACAAAACACATTACAACAAACTTGTTTGAATTTGATAAAAAAAATACATAAAATAAAATCTGAAATGTATGACAGAAATATCATAACAATTTAAATGCTTAACATAATTAATGTAAAAAGGAAACACGCTAGTCGTGATGATTTGATTTTAATGTTTGGAAACAGAAAGCAACAACTCATCTTCAATATTGCGAGTATTGTGAAACACTACATCTCCTTTACAAACGCTGCACTAGAACCCATATTGCACTAGCAAAGCAACAACGTTGGTTTATTACCTTCTTTGTTTCGTACTAGTTTCAATTGTTTTATTTGTATATTGCTATAATTTAAATATAATAATATTTTCTAGTCATCTCATTGCAACCTTAAATACAAAATAATTCAAACAAATTTTATTGAGAAAAAAACTAGTTGTTCAATAATGGTCAAAGGACAGCTGAGAAATCAGTAAACTTAACCGATTGGGAGTCTAAATAGTAATGAGAATGATACAAGAAATCGGTTCCAAGATGAATTATTACATTGTATGGGTATGTAAATAGTCTTGCAACTGTAAAATATTCTATGTTTTACACACAAGATGAATTTGGTTAATTCCTTCAAAGCAGAATTTTTAAGGTGCAAATTGCAAATAACCTCTAATAACCTAATTCTAAAAGTCTTGTTTGGTAGCATACAAAATGGGAAACTTGTCATAACTTCTTTGTTAAAATACAAGGTAGGTGTAATTTCTATAAAAACTTTGTGAATATTTTGATTAAAACTATTTTATATTTTTATAATTTTGTCATGCACTTTGATATATGTAATATTATATTCTTATCTGTAAGTATTAGTTTAAAAAACAAACACATTAAATAAAAAACATAGTTTTTACCATTATTTCTGAAATGGTTTGTTTTTAGTGAATAGCAAGCAGTTGTATCATTTTTAATATTATTTAAATGTTTTTGTTTTATTCAATTTGAGAAGTTATTAATGATTTTATGTAATGTCAGCTATTTCAATAGTAACAACTTTGATCAAAATTTATACACATAGTCAAGTTTATCAATGTGTAATTTGTTCATATTTATGATTGATGTAAGTCCATATTGAACGTTTATTTGAGAAACATATTTTAATGAGTCTTTAAAACAGAATTAGTAACAGAGTCCAGGGCAATTCCCAACCTACCTACGCCTATTACATGAATAAAGATATGTTTTTAATATAAATTGTTTTTGAAATAAATGTTCTACTATAGTTTAAGTGTTTATTACAAACACCCCTAGGTGCAAATTTTTTATTTTGAAGAGGTAATTTTGTACAGATTTAAAAATATTGTTAAAATGTTTCAAACCTTGTATAGTTTTAAGGGAAAAAATCTTATTGCAATAACAACATTGTTTTAGTACGCCTAAATTTTTGTTCCTATGCGGAAGGTTTTTTTTTTAGTTTCTTGAAAGTTTGAAAATTGTCAGTTAATGGGTATCTAAAGTAAATGATTCAACTCCATCAGGGACAAAAACTAAACCTTGATAAAAATAACTGTGTGAAGAAAATTGATGAAAGGCATAAGTAATAAAATTGCTTACATTAAAAGAACAATATTAACTTATTGAATATTATAATGACAGATCTGAAATGTTAAAAGGGAACCTTAACCCTTCTCGGAAGGGTATTTTAAGGATTATTCACTCAGGTCAGACATCCAACACTGCTGGCTAGACCCATCACCCAGTCAGAACGAAATTTGTACTTAACATACAAAGGTGTAAAAAAAAAAACTGGAATTATTTTTTAAAAGCTACAGTATAGTCTCGATTATTCAACCTTCGGTTTTCCAACATTCTGTTCTATCCGACGTGACAACAGTATATATTTATGAAGTACACTAAAACCTCGTTTATCCGGTTTTGACGGGACCAGTACCGTTCCGGATAAACGAAATTCCGGATAAACCAGATATCATGGGGTTTTACATAAAAACACGTGTAATAATATACAATACAATAATATTACATATACAGTACATTACAATATAATATACAGTACATAATAAACAATCCTTACTGGTAAGTACAGGAAAATTAATACAGAAAAACTTGAACTGTTTATTGTTTTTTAAAGAAATGTGTAATGTTTTTTTGCTTCACTGCAGAAGTTCTCTTTTTAGCAGACCGATCTCGAAGCCGTTTTATTAGTAACAGCTCTGCCGGGTTAGTGTCATCTTGACGCTCCAAATAAGTTAACAGCTGATCGAACATTGATGCCGCCTCGGTGTGATTTATTGTTGCGTCCAATGCTACGTCTTCTGCTTCGTCATCGGAGGTCGAGTTATCGTCAGTGCTCGGTTCCGGTTGTGAAAACTCTGCTACAATCTCATCTTCTGATAAAAGTTGGTAACCGGGGTCACATTGATCAACATTTAACCAGTCAGCTATTTCTTCATCTTCCATATTTTCACAGTCTTCAACACAATCTGCCAACATTTCTCTAATTTCCCTATTTTCAATGATGGTAACATCGTTTTCTTCTGCGCTCAAGTCTTCATCTATCGGAATATCAGGCCATAACTTCTTCCATGAATTTTTTAAAGTTTTTTTGGACACATTGTCCCACGCAACAGCTGACATGTAAATTACACTTTTAATGTTTATTTTTTTTAAAGTGTCTATGATACTCTCCTTCTCGTTTCCTTCTTGCTCTTTCACCAGTTCACTTAACAACGCCTTTCGATATCTCCGTTTGAGTGCCTCAATCGAACCCTGATCCATCGGTTGTATAAGGGACGTTGCATTCGGGGGCAGGAATTTAGCATAAATATCGCCACATTTCAAAACGTCCTCTTCAGGGTGTGTCGGCGCGTTGTCAATTAAAAGGATAGCTTTTTCAGGAAGATTCTTTTCTTTAAGGTGCTTTTTAACAGACGGAAAAAATTCTGTTAAAAACCAACTTTTAAATAACTCAGAACTCATCCATGCTTTTTTTTGAGATCTATACAGGACTGGCAAGGTTTTAAAATTAACATTTTTTAACGCCCTGGGCTTGGCTGATTTTCCGATTAACATTAACGGCAATTTGTGCTCACCCGACGCATTTGCACAGCACAACAATGTAACACGTTCTTTACTTTTTTTATGGCCTTTAGCTTTGTCATCTACCTTGGACGCCAAAGACTTTGTTGGTAACATTTTATAAAAAAGCCCAGTTTCATCGGCATTATAAATCTGGGAAGGTGACAGGTTGTTCTCAGAAATAATTTTTTGAAAGCTTAACTTAAATCTTTCGCTGCCTATAACATCTCCCGATAATATTTCACCTGTGACAGTGAGTTGACGAATGCCATGCCTTTCTTTCCATCTCGTTAGCCAGCCACTGCTAGCAGTGAAAGATGGATCCCCACCTAATTTTTTATTAAGACTAATTGCCTTCTCCTGCAAAATCGGACCTGACAAGGGAACACCACGGTCCCTTTCTTGACGAAACCACAAAAAAAGGCTTTCATCTAAAGCTTCGTTTTTAGCCATGCGTGCCGTGCTTCTATTTCCTAAACTTTCTTTTGCTACCATCTTAGAACAAAAATCCTCAATTTTATTTCTATTTTTTTTCCAGTCCCCTACAGTTGAAACACCTACTCCATACTCAGACGCAATATTTTTTAATGTCTCACCTTTATCCAACCGGAAAATAGCCTCTAATCTTTTTTGCATGCTAACAACAACCTTCTTCCTTTTGTTGTCTGACATTTTAATTAAGTCACTGCACGATTATTATTAATAAATTACGTATTGCGATGTAAATAGTCACTGCACTCCGCAACAATAATGTTTACTCTCACTCAAAACAACACTAACAACACAATACAGTACTGTACTAACTGGTTTTACGACAATATAATAGAACTAAACAAACTAGTGGTGCTGATTGACGGGCGCGCTTGACAAGGGACACTGATTGACGGGCACAGTGGTGACGTGAGTACAGTCAAGTTCACCCACAGCTGCGCCGAGCCGTACACTCAGTGCTGCCAAAACTGACACCCTGCACGGGATGTGACACGACTCGCATTGTAATTTGCAATTTTTTTTTTCCTTGGGACTATTGCGGATAAACCGGAGTTCCGTATAAACGAGTACCGGATAAACGAGGTTTTAGTGTATATAAGACATGATTAAAACTGTTCTTTTTTCAATATACAATAATATTGCTCATTAATATTTTTTCTTCAAAAGTATGTTACATAGTTTGCTTGAAATACTGTAACCTATTACAGTGTATTGTACAATTTGGTACGCGAATGTAAAAGTGTATACTGTAGTCAATGAAAATTGTATGATTGACAAGTAATATCGGTTTCGTATTAGCTCTAGTGCCGTAATCAAGGTAACGGAGGCGGGGCACCAGTGCACTCACCACTCCACTGTTTCATGTAAGCGTAATGTTTCACCAAGTCAGTTCTGTTTTAGCTACCGCAGTGTGAATACAGGTTTTAAGTGCGTGTAAGTTTCTTTTCATACATTCTTGTGGCGAAATAAAGTCTTTCTCTTTACTGTAATGTCGAAAGAAAAGAGAAAGAAGGTCGTTCTTTCAATTGAGACAAAGCTAGACGCTTTAAAAAGACTGGATAGAGGTGAAACTATGCAGAAAGTTGCTGATGAACTTGGCGTAGGAAGATTTACTATGGGCGATTGGAAAAGAAAGAGAAAAGAGCTAGAAAAATGGAGTTGCAATCGTCATTCAGAAGATGTTCTTAAAAATAGAAAATTATGAAAGGGTGTGAGTATGAAAAAACAAGTGAGGCATTATTTTTATGATTTTCTCAGTAGAGAAATAAAGAAGTGCCTATTTCAGGTCCTATTCTGCAGCAAAAAGCCCTTATGTTTGAAAAAGAATTCAAAGATGGTGAAGAAGGTTTTACAGCTAGCGTTGGTTGGTTAGATTGCTGGGAAAAACTATATGGAGTAAGATAATTAACTGTCTGCGGCGAAAAGTTATCGGCAGACCTCAAGACATCGAAAATTCTAGGAAAAGATTCCATAAATTAATTGACGATTAAGGACTGACAGGAGAGCAGTTATATAACTGCGACGAGAGTGGTTTAAATTTTAAGATGCTTCCTAAGGAATCTTTAGCATCGCGAGTAGAAAAATCAGCACCTGGCTTCAAGATGATGAAACATCAAGTTACTATACTTGCCTGTAGTAATGCTACAGGAAACCATAAATTAAAATGACTTTGTATAGGAAAATATAAAAAACCTCGGCCATTTAAAAATTTATCAACAGCTGCATTTCCAGTGACTTATAAAAACCAACAAAATGCCTGGATGGATTCGGATGTCTTTCGTGAATGGTTTTTTGAAGAGTTTGTCCCATTGGTCAAAAGCTATTCTTCTCTTAGATAATGCAGCATGTCATCCAAATGTTGACGAGTTAATAAGTGGAGATATAAAAGTAATGTTCCTGTCGCCAAATTCCACTCCATTGTGCCAGCCCATGGGTCAAGGAGTTTTTGCAACACTTAAAAAAAATACAGCCACAAACTTCTTTCAAAAATTATCTATGACATGGACGAAGACCATAATTGTGTAAATATTTTAAAGAAAATTAACTTAAAAGATGTCATATTCTGGATTGCTGAATGTTGGAACGAGATCCAAACTCATACAATAGCCAGATCTTGGAAAGTTTTAAATTCAGTTGATAATGTAGAAATATCGCAAACAAATGACGATTCATGTAATCTGATTCAGTTGTTACAAAAGATTCCCGGCTGTGAAGAAACTGAGGAAAACGATATTGAAAAATGGATGAACGAGGAAGAACAATATGAACTGAGTGATGGTGACATAATTTCAACAATAGCTAATTGTGCAGGAGTTGAGTGTAATCCGGAGAGTGACAGTGAAGTTGATTGAGAGAAAGAAGAAAATGTGTTAAGCCATTCAGAAGCAGTGAAAATGTTTAAATCAGTCTTAACTTACGTTGAACGGCAATCCGAAGCAACTGCAACCGATGTCATGTCAATGAGGCGTTGGCGTGACATTGCCGCAAGAAAAAGGGCCGCATCGGTACAGCAAAAAACAATTACAGATTTTTTTAAGAAATGATTAACTTTTACGTACTTATTCCTTTGTTCAATATTTTAATAATAAAAACACATTTTTAAATGCTGTATTGTATTTTGTGTTTTTTTTCTGTTTTGCTTTTAATTACACCTACTTCCGTATTATCCAACCTATCGTTGGTCCCAATTATTTTTAAATATTTAAGTTTTTTTACAAAACAACCTTATCCCCATCAAAGTACTCGCCATTACAATAAAATTGATACATTTGTCCCATTGGTGCTTCCATTGTTCAAAACATTTTTTGTACTCATCCTCAGTGGTGGCAGACAGCTCCTCCCTAGTTTTTTCTTCACTTCATCAACGTTCTCAAATCTGAGTATTTGATACGATTTTTCATTCGTGGAAATAAGAAAAATTACATGGAGCCAGGTCAAGTGAGTAAGGTGCTTGGGCAGCGGAACCATGCCATTTTTTGCCAAAATCTGGCAAACAGAGATGGCTGTGTGTGCAGGTGCATTGTCGTGGTGGAAAAACCAGTCCTCTGTCTGCCACAAATCGGGTTTTTTTTGTCGAACACTGTTGCGCAATCTTAACCCTTATTACGTGATTTCTTGTACGGTAAAAATGTCGCATCACGCGTATTACGGGAAATCTCTTATAATAAATTTTTTATTATTATTGAGTAATCTAGTTCGCCAAACTGCCGTAAGAGTGCATGGCGATGTTATTTTGGTGTAGGCCTGACTACTTGATTTACTGGTTGCACAACATTGCTCGTTACGATAGAATTTTGGTTGTCAACCAGCAACCAAGCGCCATTACGGGATATCTCAGAACCTCATTCCAGTGTAGCGACGCACTAAGAAATGGTACAGAAAAAATGTTTTTTTGGTTGCTGGAAGTCGCCATTGTATATTCTTACTTCCTATATCAAAATATACAAAAGCAATATAATAAGAAACCAAAAACTCATGAAGAATTTAGGGACAGTTTGGTACAGGACCTTGTTGCAGAGTTTTGCCCAGCAGGGGAAGAGGAAACGGGGATGAAAACCTCAAGGACCTCCTGAAGAACGATTAGAAGGACGGCATTTCATGGCCAAGAAAACTAGGGGAACAAGATGCCTTTTCTGCTTATAGAAAGGTCTCCGAAAAGAGACCATTTATTTTTGAAAAACTTGTGTATCCAATCCAACTTTGCACCCTGATGAATGTTTTGCGTTATATATACTCAGAAAACATTTTAATCTGTAAAACAATTTTAAAAACATTCAAAAAGGTACGTTTTATTTATTTTTCATTTCCTTATAGCTCTTAGAATTCAAATTCAAATAGAACTTTAGACAATTTAACATTTGATTTTTTTAACTAAATAACACACAATAGTGAAATAGTCTATTTTATATTCAGCGTGCAAAGGGTTAAAACTTCCAAATAAAAAGCAGGATTATCGTCTGGCGTATGGAACAAACTCTGAATGAACATCCCCTTCACATAAAAAAAAAAACAAATGAGCATTGTCCTGATTTGACTTGATGACATTTTTTTGGACGGGGTGACAATAATGTCTTTTATTTGCTTGATTTGGGGATGTAACCATAGCACTCATCACCAGTAATGACCTTCGACAGGAAATCTGAATCAGTTTCAAACTGTTCTTTCAAAGCACGACATGTTTCGACTCAACATTCTTTTTGATTGTCAGTCAGAACCCGAGGCACAAACTTGGCTGCGACCCTTTTCATTTCGCATTCTTCGGTTAAAATTTGCTGAACCGAAATCCAAGATTCCCCATTAATTTCTGATAATTGAACAATAATCTGTCGACTGTCTGCGAGCAAAAGTTCTCAAATTTTCTCAACATTTTTATCTGTTCGGGCAGTTGATGGACGTCCAGAAAGAGATTTGTCCTCAATCACCATGTCGCCATTTTTAAACCGAGCAAAACACTCGTATACTTGAGTTTTTCTCATAACATCATCTTTGTAAACTGCTTTTAACATGAAAAAGTGTCAGCGGCTTTTTTATCGAGCAGGCAGCAAAATTCCACAACCGCATGTTGTTCACTTAAACTCGCCATCATAAAAAACAAAAATAGAACAAAACAGCACCATTGAAAACTATCACTTCAGACGAACAGAACAAGCCAGGTCGACGACATCAGTCTCAATGAACTGACGACGAGTTGCACTATACATGCTTTGCGGTAGGAATGCGTACCTACACAAGCCCCGCCCATGGTAGCGCAATTCCAGTTACTTTTGGGTACCCCCTTGTAATATCCTTGGTTGGCCATAGTTGTCACTCCATCAGCTCAATCACCATGTTACATTCTTCTCTGCCCCAGGTCAGAAACAGTTTTTTTCTTATCTACTAAAAGTGTGATTAGGTTTGGGTTTTAACAAATTAAAATCCCAAAACAGATTTAAATGTTGTTATAATTTGTATAACTTTGAAAAGTGAAGAATTTATATGTGTAATTTTTTTAATAAACTATATAATATAAATAACATTAACAACTAATAAAATCTGGCAACAAATTTCATTTACTAACAGTGGGTTTTTTACTTATAATTTTTTCACTAACATTAATTTTTGAAATCTTTTTCAGTGTGATATATCGTACGATGATTTATCAAGAAAATTGGATAAATCATTCATATTGACAATATATTACTGCGCAGAAAGCATGCACACGACACAACAGCCAACGACTACTCCAGAATAGCATGTGGAATTGAGTCAAAGGCAGTCAAACCTGATATTTCAAAGAGTTGCCAACCTTATTAAACTAAATAAACTTCATTTAGTTAAAACAATGAACAAATTAGTCATTTTCAAAACAATTAAAAACAACTCCGAGCTGAAACAGTAATGGCGGTGGGCAGCAGTTTCG
>JAGFPH010000001.1:1927504-1939948 GCA_018207615.1 Philaenus spumarius
TCATGAAAGAAACATACATATTTTTAAGCTGTGTAGTAACTGAAGTAATTGAATTAAAAAAAAATATGTAATACAATATGTATGTCTAAAAGCAGTCAGTGTATTTGTTTTTCAAAGTGTACATAACTGTTTTGGACCAAAACTTCTGGTGGTAGAGTAATTACAATAACTGTATTCTACTAATTCGTAAAGTGCATTACATAGTATGCCTACGTATAAAAAAACAGAAAAGTTAAAGTAAGAGGCCGTCATATTACAAAATTACACTACTATTACGTAGGGACCTTTCTGATTAAAGACTACTAGCTTGGCTCTAATTATGTTGTGAGAGGATCATATACTTGCTACAATAACTTAAACCCCATCAAGAATATTTTAACATATCTTTAATTCCAATAACACATAAATAGACTATTAAATACAGTGCTCTACTAAAATGTCCAGAAACAATAATATGCTTTAATATTTATACATCCTATGCCTAACTCTACGGGCAAAACTGAGCTCAAATAATATGTTTACTTCCCAAACACGGATATGACTCAAATAATTAATTACTTTAATTTATTATAAAACAAACAAGACTGATTCTACTAAAACAACTTCCCCAAATATTCACAATAAATGTTCCTCACCTAAATTTGTCCTCGTGGCTTCTTTCGGTCAACCCGTGTCGCCCCGACGTACACTCGTTCCACCCAAAAAAGCCCTGTCTCGAATTTTCTCGCCTCTATTTAACATCTCTGTCCCCACTCAGTTTTTACTCGTCTAGTTCGGTCGTTGGCTTACTACAAAATGCAACTATGCGATTTGACTTCATCGCGTGTTGCACCGTAGGCTACCAAAAAATTCTACTTCTAATATAATTAAAATATAAATCAATACTCTCGATCATCTCACTTCGTAACACTACAGTGTAAGTTATTTGTACTGTATATCTATATCAATGCAATTTTATTGACCGAGCGGAAGCGAGGTCTCCGTTTTAGCTCGACCTTTCACACTAAAAATGATACAGAAAAACTGAAAGCAAAATGCAAAGTTATAGGCAGCCTATACAGCACAAATTCTTGGGAACATAACAGTCAGTCGAAGGCAGACCAAATTCTAAAAAGCCCAACCCGTATTTTTGTTTAGAAGTACCCGACTGCCGACTAGACAGAGTTCTTAGAATATGACCAGCCGAGCCGGGCCACACATAAACTTTATAAATGCACAACCATACACATTAGCATATTAAGTATGACCACAGACGGTACTTGGTGAAATTCCATAATAAGGTAAAAAATAAAATTTACACAAAATTTCACAAGAACAACAATTTTGTGTAAGTTTTATTTTTTCCCTACACATTATCCTTCCAAAACTTTCTCTTTTCATAATTAGGTTAAGTCATGTACATGACTATAATAATTAATTGCTAAATTTTTCTCTTTTCAACTTTTTTATTAGGAAGTCTAAATTTGTTAAATGGAGGCTTAATAACGTTATGTTGTAAATATCAAAGTGTTTAGAACAATTAATTATTTTGTTAGTCGGAATTTAATTAATCAGAAGTTTGAGTGTATGTTCAGCAGGCAAGTAGCCTTAATAAACAAACTAATTTCATTCGAACTGGTGCAGTCGAAGACAGTATTTATAGTTTATCCTCAGCGCTCGGATGGCCAGCTGTACTGGCCGCCGCCATTTATGTGTCAGATCGTATTCATTTTCCTAAAATGTCCTCTTAGCTTGTACGTCCAGTAATACTGGTTAAGATAGAATACGTCTAACACTCGAATGACCAGTACCATTGGACACTAGACACATATGATATTTTCTAATATTTTATTTGTGTTATAATGTCTGGTGAGTGTTGATACCTATCGGGCAACTCTTGAACTAAATAACCACATGTTTTTATTGTTTTCGCGGCAAACATAGTGCAGACGGTAAGGATATGTACATTACTGGCAAAGAGAGTGAACATAGTCAATTTTACTGCAAGACTTGTACTAACCATCCTGGACTACATATTGGTCTCTGTTTTGAAAACTACCACTCTGTAAAAAAAATTGAATACTAAGAAAAATGTGAAATAGTTTGTCTAAGTATAACGTGATTGTAAAGTCCTACTTTAAAACAACTTATTTAGTTATGTGTGATAAAAAAATACATATACAGTAGAACCCCTCTTAACTGGTTTGGTCGGGACCGAGACCCTGGCTGGTTGATCCGAGGTTCCCATAAAAAATAGATTTTTGTTCAAAAATACCCTACATATTTCATAAATAAACAAGCAAATACAACGCTATTGCAACCCATTTTATTGCATGTACAACATACATAGACAAACACCGACAAATTAAAGCCAAGTCTTTCCATTTTCATAAGTTAATCACGTATAATGCCGTTGAATCTTTTTGCTGCTCAACATACTACGCAATATGCTAAAAATATTACTTATTTTGCTTCCACAAAATTCAGTAAAGGTTCCGACGAAGAAAAAGAAACTAAGGATGCCGCTTTGTCAATTGATTCTAAGAAAAAAATACAGTTGCCGCTGAAGCAATAGGGGAATCACACTCACGCTCCCCCTCCTCTGTTCTGTCTGCCACAACACTAACGCATTGCACACCTAAAGGTGCGTCATCCAGCTTTATTTTCCAGGAAATGTCCGTCAAACAATTAATTTTTGAGACTTTGGCCAGTTACAGTAATATAATCTGTATGAGAAAAAAAACTCTGTTGTTCGATGGGATAGGCTGGTTAATCTGAGGACCGGTTGATCCGAGGCCTGTTAAGAGGGGTTCTACTGTGAAAGTTATATTCCCCAAACGTATGTTTACCTTAGTAGTAGTAAGTATAAATAAAAATAAATTTTAAATTGGCCTTTACTTGTTCCTTATACATTTACCACGAGTGTGCAAATAACACAGAAGTCATTTAAAAATAATTCCGAGCTGGGAAGGGAAACAACAAATGGCTGCCAAGTTGTCAAAGACAACGGCGAGGACAAATTATGACAAAAAAATGCGAGCTATCTGCAACCTTGGCGTGGCCAGTACTACTGGCCATTCGAGCGCAAAGGGTTAAATAACTGTAGCAATCAACAAAACATATTATATAATCTTAAATGATAGCTTCTGGTGTACCTGCAATGTTTCTTAGAAATTATTGTACTGGTACATATAGTGTAATATGTATCCAATAAGTATATTAACAAATATGTCTGTCTTCATTATTTCTGAACAGTATGCTATATTTAATAATACTCATGAAATGATTTTAAGTTGGATGATGAAATTTATATTTGTTGGTGAAGGTTGTAGATGCACATACACCTCTCTCGGAACTATTGGGGTATTCAAGAGAACTGAGAACCATTACATCAGGTACAGCAACGTTTACGATGGAATTTGATTCATTTCAGAAAATGACAGCTGTCGATCAAGAAAAAGCTGTTAAAAGTGTAACTGGCTTTTAGTTATATTGTATAGAATTGTAAATAAAGTTCATAATAATTTAAGTTATTATTATTCTAAAATCCTGCCTATATGAAATTGAATTCCTGCTTAATAGTTCTATACACCTTATGAGTCTTAATTATAAGGTTTTTAGTTCAAAATTTATATCAATCATCATTTTTTAAATAATTCGACCACGCAGCTGAACCGCTGACGTGAGTTGAGCAAATTTCCAAAAATAAGTTTATAGGCCTATGTTTTAAGGTTTCAACCAACAATTTGGGAAATAGGTCTACTCACGACAGTGCTGAGTAGCTGCAAAATGGTTCGCACGCCATTCCGCATATTGGGATTATCTTCAACACACAAAGCATTGCGTGCTTCGCACGCCAACCCCCGTATTGGGAGTATCTTCAATACACAATGAATTGCGTGCTTCGCACGCCAACCTCGCGGTAGAATCCACCACATGGCTTTGAACCGGGTACTTCTAGGGTGTTTTACGTTTTGATCGATTTTGGGGGATCCAAGCGAGCTACAAGGTCGCGTAAAAAAACTAAATGTGCAGCATAACATCCTACATTTATATTTGTAAAAAAACTCAAAAACAAATTTATTCTCGTGGGAAAAATCTCAAAAAAATAGTTCCTTCCGGTCAAAAAACGTGCTTCCGATTGTTGGATTTTTTGACTAACGAACTCGTCCGAGCGACTTAGACAACCAACATGTGTACCAAATTTAAACCAAATCGGACTTAAAATGCGGCCGCTAGAGTGCGAACACATATATACAGATGCAAAGACATATATATACAGTAGAACTCCAATTATCCAGACTCCAACTATCTGGATCGCCAATTATCTGGATAAGATTTGAATAAGAACATAGTCAAACGGATGCGAGACTTAGTGGTGCGGAATCGATTTAAGGTAGCAAAACAGCTGACTCTGCCTGGTATGTTAAAAACATAATGTATTTTACAGAGATTTAGTATTGTTTGTAATTATTACGTAATGTAAACATTGTCATTGATATTCTTTTTTCATACCGTAAATGTTCTCTATTATGTTTTGTTTATGTTTTTCTCCTAAAAACGGCCTTTTTTCGAGAAAAATCCAATTATCCGGAGTTTTGATTATCCGGATTGGGTCCGGTCCCAATTAATCCGGATAATTGGAATTCTACTGTATATATATATTGGGTATCCCACGAAGAGGTCCCTATTTTTGAATTGATATAACAGACGTATAGAGCACGCTACAGACTTGAAATTCTACAGTCGTGACTAACACATATGTAAAAGAAATACCCCTGAGTATCAGTTAATTCTGACTGATCCAAACAAAATGGCGGAAAAACAAAAAAACAACAAAATCAGCAATCGTATTTTAAGGGTAAACCTACTTTTATTTAGAATAGGAACAGCTACAGCTGTTTAGACTATTTTAAATCTATCAGCTGACTGCGTGTATCCACAACAATGAACATATTTGGTAATAAACATTGGCATTTGTTGTTAAGTTGCATTGTAAAGTGTCTTATGTACCATGCCGTTTTCAACTGAACAAAAAGTGAAATGTTGTTCCTGGGCTATTGCCTTTGAAAATGATTATGAAGCAATAGAGAAAGGTACCCAGGTGTGGTTCCACCGTCAAGGAAATCTATTCGTAAGTGGAAGACTATCCTACTAGAAACGGGGTCAATACAAAAAAATACCATAGATCCTCCAACATAGAAAATGAAGAAATCGTATGTGCTGCTTTCATGGAATCTCCAAATACGCCTAATTCAGTAAGAAAGGTGGAATCTGCTACAGGGATACCGAAGTCATCTGTCCAAAGGTATGCCAAAAAGAACAAAATCTAACATTATAAAACTCATTTAGTTCACGGACTGCTTGAAGATGATCCTGACAGACGATTGGAATTTTGTTCGAAAATAATTGAAAAGACTGACGTAGATAGCAAATGGCATGAAGGAATCGTGTTTTCAGATGAAGCGACATTTTATCGAACAGGAACTATAAACAGGCATAATTGTCATTACTACAACACAAAAAATCCACATATCTTACAAGAAGAGAAATTAAAATCAACAGGTATAACAGTTTGGGCTGCTGTTACCAAGGATGGTGTTTTGTCATATGACATATCCCGACAAACAATGACTGGAGAAAGGTATGCATCAGTTTTAAGCAATCACATAGTTCCTCATCTTTCTCAGCCCGAGATGAAAGACATTTTTTTCCAACAGGATGGTGCTCCTCCGCATTATGCTAATGTGGCCAAAGCA
The DNA here is from genome assembly GCA_018207615.1 of Philaenus spumarius. Taxonomy (NCBI): domain Eukaryota; kingdom Metazoa; phylum Arthropoda; class Insecta; order Hemiptera; family Aphrophoridae; genus Philaenus; species Philaenus spumarius. The sequence continues at coordinate 1,933,243 of JAGFPH010000001.1, forward strand.
GTTTTGGACCAAAATCTTCCTAACCGTTGGATAGGTCGTGGCAGCAGCTTCATGGACTGGCCCCCAAGGTCTCCAGACTTGACTGTTTATGACTTTTTTCTGTGGGGCTTTATGAAGGAGAAGGTTTATTGTCATAACATTGCGACAGACGATGAACTAATGAGGTTGATCGAAGAGGAACTGTTGTTGATACCTCGAGAGTTGTTCAGCAAAGCATATGACTGTTTTCTATTTCGTTGTCATCAGTGCATTGCGATCGATGGACATCAGTTTGAATAAGGTTTATGGATCAAATAGATTTAATTTATTTATGAGTTACTTATATCTTTAATTCCCTAACGTTTTTTAGTGCTTAGTAACATCGTTAAAATTCAATAATTATGTTGTAACACTTAAGCAAATAAAACTATTTTAACGAAAAGGTACTATTTATTTGATATCCCGCCATTTTGTCCTAATGTGTCAGAATTAACTGATACTCAGGTGTATTTCTTTTACATATGTGTATGTTAGGACTGTTGAGTTTCAGGTTTGTAGAGTGTTCGGTGCATCTAATATATTAATTCAAAAATAGGGACCTCTTCGTGGGACACCCGGTATATGATTTTTAATGACACCCCAAACCTGGGGACCATGATCGGTGCTCATTTGCTACTCCCGACCTTGGGTCTTACCAGAAGGGCCACTGCAATAGCTCATTTTTCCTATGGAAATTCGCTAACAAGAGTTCATACTTTACTATTATGTTTTTATATGCCTGCTTTATTTACACATTAGTGTATAATGGAACTCAAGAGGATGGTTTTCATCCGAACAGCTGATTGATTTGAATAAAATCTGCAATCATTACTTCTGTATGTTTAACAAAATGCTATGAAAATGTAAACATTGTATTCTTAGCCTAAAATGCTTTATTAAATATAATATTATATCAGTTAAATTAATTTTCGGTTTGAAAAAAAAACTAAAATAAAAAGTGATTATTTTTGTTTGTTAATATAACCAAACCAACTAAGGCAACTAAAATCGTTAATAAGTTTAACTATACTTATTTGGCAAAGAAAAAATAATTTGAGTACTGTACAAATGTAGAAAAATAACAAATATTTCTTATTCCAATGTAGGCCTCATCCTAATGTCATAACATACTAAAAAATAGAAGAATTATGTTAATATTTGTATGTACATTATATTCCACACATTTATTGATAGAAAACCTGGCTTAGGAGGGGTGTAGAGTAACTGCTTTTATTAAAGAGGGTTTGACATCACCTGGTCCCGAGTCATCAACAGTTGATGATACACACAGCACTTAACAATATCTTGTTGACACCCAATTCACATACCTTTCTATACAACCAACATTTTGCTGTCAGAGAGGATGAAGTTGACACTTTCTCCTCTCCTGCAAAGTCAACCCGGGTTGTGGTGAGTAGGAGTATTAAACCTACTACTATATTATGAGAGTATCCCTGATTTCATAGTGTGGCAACCTGAATTGTGTGAATCTGTGGTTGGTGGGGCTCGAGGAATTAATGTAATCAATCTTTTTGTGCAGCATCAAAATTAAAAAATACTTTGCCTATAAAAAGATTGCACACAGAAAAATCAACAATTAATTGTGGAAACTGAAGAAAAGCTATGTAAAGTAGCTATTGACAAGAAGGAAACTAACTACTTAGCTATTATCTAAAAAGTGCCTTTACCATGTAATGTCTAGTAATTCGTCATGGAATTACTGATATGATGTTAAACTGGCTATAGTTGGTGTTTGTGGTGAACCATTAAAAATACGGAAACTACAAAAAGGTTCTATGCTTGTGGAAATCGAATCTAGTTTCCAGAGCTTAGAATTAATGAAATGTCCTACTACAAGAAAGTTCCAGTTATTAATTGATCAGTCTAAGAACTACTAAAAGAACTTTCGTCTTAAAAAGTAATTGGTATTTTGCTTATCATACAAGTTGAAGGAGAGGATAAAAACATACTCAATCTATCCATGTTTTCAGGACTCGTATTGACAAAAATTCTTTGTGGAAAAGTCTATTTTTAATACAACACTGAATAAGCTTAGCTTTCCAAGAACTAAGAAGGAATTAAAAAAAGAAACAATACTCCTCTATAAAGCAACAGGAATGTCCATTGCAAAGGCTGACACTAAACCTTCAGTGCAATCTCGGTGCTTATCTTGTTCAGAACTAAAAATGCTTATTAATTATCTAACAGAACAGATTTCATAATTAATGTCCATTTTTGTAGTTATTGAGGATAATGAGAGATTAAAGAATAAGGTAATAAAAGATGCTTTTATTGATAAGACCATGATTGTTTAAAGAAAGGTTTTCGAAGTTACCACTACTTAATCCAGCAAAACGGTAATTTTGCAGAACGTCAAGAAAAAACTTGGATTTTGTGTTTGGATGGACGTATGTACACTCCCAATTATTGGAGTTGGTTTAGTTTTAACTTTGTAGTAGCAGATCATTGTTTATCCAATTATAATAGACTAGACATTTTTTATAGTTAAATTTTTATCTTATTTCATACTGGAAAATATGACTTGTGTTACGTTCAGAGCCTACTTTTATATTATAATTTCTTGAAATCCCACTAACGAAACAATCAACAATTACTTAAATTGATATAATTATTTAGTACTATAATAGAAAATATTAGAAAACAAAGCAAGAAGCAATTAGTATAGGCTAAGATATACTGTATTAATTTTATTTTAATTATTTAAAAATTATGAAGCTGTTAAATTTTGAAACGAGAAGCGAACTAAAACCTAACTTTTATGATTAAAATAGCAATAATTCAAACCAATAGTCCAAGATAGTTATTGATAGTTTAAAATATGTATAGTTTATGTTTGTTGGTCCAAGTTGTTTTTAGCTGTCAAGAATGAAGGAACCAAAAAGATGGATTGTAAAAATGGATTTTCAATACTTTTTAACCTTTAATGAAAATCATATAACAGCCTAGATTAGTTCTATAATTTATATACAAAACAATGACACATAGTACTAATTATGTTTTCAAGGTAGTTTAAGATTTCAAAGTATACCTCACCAATGAGTGGAATTTTGGAGGTGAAATGAGAAAGGGGTAGCAGTAAAACAAATTTTTTTTTTATGTAATGAAAGACAATGAGGAAGGCACCACATTGAATAGGCTACTAACATTTTCTTTTAAAAGTTTAAATTATATTTTTTTATTTCATGAGTGAATGTTAGGCATTACAGCGGAAAAAATTCTTTGTTTTAATTTTAATGTGCTATACATTGTTTCAAAGAAGAGTACTGTACGGCATTAGTTTATCGTTATATAGTTAGTCGTATGTAGTTAGCATATTTAAGATTGGTGACCAATTTATGATATCAATCCTTTTTGTAGAGAGCTTTCTTGGCATTCTTATTTTTTGAACACTAAGTTTTTTTTGAGGATAAGAAAAAACAAAAAGATAGGACAAATACTGGATTCTTTTCTTACTACTAAGTAGTACAAATAATTAGGACAAAATAAATGTAAGTTATATTATTTTTACTTTCTCCCCCTATACCATAGTATATGGAGAAAGTTTTGTATTCGTCAAAATTTTCGAGTTTGAGTTTTTGGTGGAAATATCCGTTTTGGGTCCCCCTGAACCTAAAAAAGTGGTTTTCGGAGTGATGTCTGTGTGTGTGTCTGTATGTGTGTCTGTGTGTCTGTGAGTCTGTGTGTCTGTGTGTCTGTGTGGATGTTATCAGACCTAGAGCCTAAACCAGTCGTCCGATTTTGATGAAATTTGGTATGGAGGTACTAATCCACGGTATCTCCAGGCGTTTTTTTCATTTTTGTGATTTTTTTATTTTTAAGGGTAATTTTCCCATAAAAACCCATAAAATATCGGAAAAATTAACTTTTTTCAAAAACGGCTCTAACGATTTTGATTAAAAATTTATAGTTTATTAGGGACCTAAAGTACTATAAGCTGTAAAATTTTAATCAAAATCGTTCGAGCCGTTTTTGAGAAAAGTTGATTTTTCCATTATTTTATGGATTTTTATGGGAAAATGACTGTTAAAAATAAAAAAATCACAATAAATTGGTAATAGTATTTTTTTATTAAGTTTCTATAATGAGGGAGAAAGTATGTGTCAGTTTCCTGATACCATTTATTTACTTTGTATTTGAATTACAATGATATTTGTTTATGCTATTAAAATACAAAAATATATAACCATTAAACAACCTGGGTTTCAATAGATTTGTTATAACTTATTTTGTTTATTTTTTTTATCGACTTCTGTAATATTTTGTATGTAAAAAAATGTACTATAGACTATTAGTAATATGTAACAACTAGTGGACCCGGCAATGCTTCGCTATTGCTTAATTTGAAACTTTGAAAGCCTGTAATTCGTATCCCGTGTAATGCAACATCCTGTAATTCGTATCCCGTGTAATTCAACATAGGCCTAATGATTGTTACACATAATTAATAAAACAACTGATTTGAATCAAAAGTTTAATACAATTTTAGGTTAGGCCTTTAAAACCTATGAAATATAATAATTCAAACATCTAATATTACAATTTAACATTATATTATTGTTACACATTATAAATAAAACAGCTTATTTGGACCAAAGGTTTAACACAATTTTAGGTTAGGCCTATTATTATAAACTCAACACACTTTTTACTTTCCTTACCCTATACTAGGTAAGGTAAGTATTGCGATCGACCCAAAAATTCGATGTCGAGTTTTCATAATATCTTTACGTTTCAAGGCACCCTGAGTCCAAAAAATGCATTTTTGGCAATTTTTCTGTCTGTGTGTGTGTGTGTGTGTGTGTGTGTCCGGAGTGCACAGGGCAAACGGCTGGACGGATCGAACTGAAATTTACAGGATATCTTCAAACATGTAAACAATTAAACCCATGTAAATTTGAAGCAAATCGGAGGTGGTGTCTTACCGTGGGAACAGTTTTTAGCACATTTTTGGTATTTACTCCAAATTCCCTCTAACGATTTTGATTAAACTTTGCTAACTTACTCTACTCCGACCCCCTTAACACCCTATGTACGCGAAAGTCCGTTAAAAATTCGTTGAAAAAAGTTATTACAAAAACCAAGTTATTTTGTTTCTTATCTCTGAAATGGCTGGTCCTATCGACTTGAAAATGGCCTCATTCGATTCAGCGTCCAAAATAATGTCAAAAACGATACCCCACTCAACTTTTTCCATTTTTTCAAATTGCCAAAAAATGTCTTTTTTTAAACTAGCCGTATTTGGTATCAAATTTGACATTTTGTGAGGTTAGAAATCGATTGAGACCAAAATCAGGTCCGTGGGATTAACCGTTTTGAAGTTAGTACCGCATTTGAAGTTCTAACCTAGAAAAAGCTGTTGGTTTTGAAGAATTATAAAATGATATAAATATTTGTCAAGTTGCTATGGTAATGAATATAAAAATAAAATAAACGGTACCAGAAACTGGCACATACTTTCTCACAAACATTTAAATTATTAACTCGAAAATGGTATCATCAATCTCTCGCTCGAGAAATTTGATAATTGATACAGCATCTATTTTGGTAAGGAAAGTTGTGTGATGTGCACACCAGATGTTTTTGAAAGAGTTTGGAATTATCACCATAGTAACCAGAATAACACATTAATAAATACGAATCAGCTGTTTCATCTTTTATATGGCTGCTTATGGGAGGGATGAATTTTCGCATTTTCTACCCTTTAAATTCAAAATTTTGCAAAATCCTTTCTTAGTACGCCTCTACATTATTGGACGGATGTACCTTCCAAATTTCAAGTCTCTAGCTTTAATAGAATCGGCTCTGCGTTGATCATCAGTCAGGACATTGCATTTTATATAAGAGATAATGTTAAATTGAGGAATTCTGTACCTTGAAATTATGAAAAGGCTAAATGTTGTTATAGCTTTTGTCTATTTTTTCTGAATCCTTTTCAAGCTAGTACGTATATTTTTCTAATAGAAACTAGAAAATATTAACATAATTTTTCATAGATTATTATGTTGAAACACAGCTGAAAACCATTCTGACAAACTTAGTTGGGAATTTTCATATAAAAAAGTTGATTTCATTAAATAAACCAAAAATTCAGAGATAAAAAGCTAGTAGGCCTACATAATTTCTGAAAGAAGAAATTTCGTTACTTTTACTTATCCATCCCCTTTTTGAAAAATCTTTTACTTTCACCTACTTTTTAAAGAAAATTCCTACTTTTTTGGTGTTAAAATTGAAAACGAACCATGTACATATTATTTAATCTTATGTTTCATGTTTGGGGACTCAGTAGGCCTATTCTCTATAAGCTATAAAGGTTCTAATCAATATTTTGCATTTACTGTATACTATAAAATAATATAATGAACCTTATTATTTATATTTCGAGATCAAAATCCAATTCTTCATGTTACTTAGATGACTTTAAATATACGGTATTATAAGTTTTCAATGGAATAAGTATTGTTTTAATTAAAATAGTTAAATACATTAAGCCTAGTCCACACTTACAAACAAGAAACAACAAACTGTTTGCAAACAGTTTGTTGTTTCTTGTTTCATGTTTGTCTACATCAGTTTTCAAATTTTTTCTCAACTGTTGACAAACTGTTTGCAAACAGTTTGTGGTTTCATGTTTGTCTACAGTTTTCAAATTGTTTCTCAACTGTTGGCA
>JAGFPH010000001.1:1953326-1974394 GCA_018207615.1 Philaenus spumarius
TTAGTGGTAATTGCGGATGTAAGTTCCATCTAAACACAAAGAAACATATTCTGCTTGTGTAGGCCTAGTCACTCATTCCGGAAGGCGTACCTCAGTGCAACCTAAATTAACATTTAGTGTACAATATTATTTTCTTAAGTTCCATTAGATGAGAACATTGAGGACCTTTGCTTTATAGGCTGAAACTAACAGTTGGGATATTATGACGGCTGCAATTTTTTTAAAGTTTCTTGCTATGTTATTACTTTGACGTATCGACTCAGTTATTCGTTGACATAACAACTATAACTAAATTTAATACCTCCTTAGTGATGTTAATTTTTAGAATATTCAAATTAGGCTAAAGCTTATGAAAATCAATGACCTTATGTTACTCAAATTTGAAATTGAAAATTTCAAATAGGTTTTTTTTAAATGTCTGTGATTATACCTCGAACATTTATAAAGTTTTTCTCTTTATAATATTACTAGCTGACCCGTGCGAATATTTTGCAAGTTAGGAGAACTTACCTGATTTAATACTGATTGTTAGTTAAACAGTTTGTTAATAGATGGCACCTTTCATTAGGAATCATATGAACTGTCATATGAAAGTTTTTACATTTATTTTTTTAACGAAACTATATATTTCGTTAATTTTTCGTCAATAGCGGGGGACATAAGCTGAAAAGTATGTTTGAATCATTAATTTTAATGTAGAATTAAGGGGGATATGGCCTTGCCATAAAAAACACCTTTGCAGAAATAATATATAAGGATTGTAGTAGATTAAAAGTAGGCCTAGTCACTATTGTGTAGGGCCTAAGTTATGTGTTAATCAATTCAGTTCAGTTGGCCATTAGTACTACGATTCAGACATAAAAATCCAACAAAAGTTTACAATAAATTATTAATTCTTCATTTTAAGATTTTAATATTTCTTGAAATTCAAATTTATAGAAACAGTAAGACGATGTAATTCTGTTAAGTCAAACTCGTATAACATAATTGTTTGCAATTGATGTTATAAGTGAAAGTATGAATAGTAATAATAAATATTCGTGATTGGTAATAAATTTATATTTGGTCTTATCTCCACAATTATTTAAGGCTCCGTCGCATCTCCGCAATTATTTAAGGCTCCATTACAACATTAATACATTGATAAAAAAATACTTCTTAATATCCCGAAAATAAAGTTCACAACAATGAAGCTAAACAGTTTGCACTTCTGTTGGCAGTCCCACGACTGCCTGTTATTTTTACTTTCTCCACCCTATACATAGTATATGGAGAAAGTATTGTTTTCGTCCAAATTTTCGAATTTGAATTATTAGTGAAATTATCTGTTTTGGTGCTCCCTGAAATCAAAAATATTTTTAGTGGAATTTTTTGTTTTGGTGCTCCCTGAACTCAAAAAAGTGTTTATTTGGTGATGTCTGTCCGTGTGTCCGTGTGTCTGTGTGTCTGTGTGTCTGTAAGGATGTGTACAGAGCTGGAGACCATACCAACGGACCGATTTTGATGAAATTTGGTATGTAGGTGTAGTTCTGGCATATCTCCAGGCCTTTTTTCCATTTTTCCAAAATTTTGATTTTTAAAGGGTTTTACCCCCCAAAAATTGCTAAAAAAACGAGAAAAATCTAAATTTCTCAAAAACGGCTCTAACGATTTTGATAAAATTTGGCTTATTTGTAGCCCTTACTGTACCCTACCATATGCAAAAAACAGCATCTTTCTAAAAATTCTCTTTTAGGTAATAATAATAATAATAACTGATTTTTTGGGGTTTTTGGCCATAAAGATGGTTGTTTTGCAAAATTCTCAAAAACTACTGAACGGATCGGAACGAAATTTGGTATGTAGCTTCCTCTAGTGCCATAGGTGCTCACTAAAAAAGTTTTTGAAAAAATTCGAAATTTTTGGGGGGCTTGGGGGGTCAAAGTTACTAAATCACGATTTCTCTAAAACTAATGAACGGATTGGAATAAAATTTGGTATGCAGCTTCCTCTAGGGCCATAGGGGCTGTCTAAGAAAGGATGTTAAAAAAAAAGAAGTTGGAGAGGGGGGGGGGGGGGGGGGGGGTGAAAGTTACTAAAACTCTCCATAAGAAATATATAGTGTAATTTATATTCATTGATATAATATATTTTTTGTTAATATACATTGGACTTTGATTTTTCTATCCGTGCAAAGCCGTATGGGGTTAGCTGGTATAATAATAAATATGGATGTGTGTTACATGCATCTAATATTTTCCATGGTAATATTTTCCTACTTTTGCAATAATTCTAAATAACCATCTCCTATGCTACTCTTGGGAAGGTATAAAGTTTCAACTGGGAGAAAGTATGTGGCAGTTATCTGGTACCGTTTATTTTTAAATATTATAAAATACTTTATGAAAGCCTAGGTACAATTTAAACAGTTATAACTTAATTTTGTATTGGCATTAAAATAATAATGATTCAACATATTATTAACCACCAATCCTATTAGGCCTACTTTAAATGAGCAATTCTTGTATCTTTGTATCTGTCGCGGATCTCGAAAATGGCTCTAACGAATTCAAAGAAATTTTGATTTAGGTGTAGTTTTGATTTTTAAGTACACCCATATAGTTGTATTTCGTGTAAAAACGCATTTTTTTGAGAAAATCTAATTTAAAAGTTGAAAAATATTAACATAGGGTCTTATGGGTTGCCATGTTGGTTTACAAAATAACAACGAAATAGTAAAAAAGCAATCAAAACAGCTGTTTATAAACAAGCCAATTTATACAGTTTTAGCCCGTTGGAAATAGAGTGGAATAGAACTGAGATTGAGTATTATCCAAAATCAGCTGTTCATTGCATAGTTTTTAATTACTGTTAAAAAAACATGCTAATTTATACTGTTTTAGCACTTTGGAATTAGAATAAATTGGGCTTGATTTAAAAATTTATTTTGTGTCAAAAAAAGGTAAACTTGGCAAAGAAGGATAAATTCTAATAATCAATTTTGTAATATAGGCCTGGCTCATTTCTGAAACATAGTATTGAGGTTATGTTAATCCTGCAATAATTTTTACTATGTTTAGGCCTGGTTTCAAAACTTTAGTTGACAGAAGATAGTAGAACTAGGACTAAAATCGTAATGAAAGCCTCTCACGTTTCTAAAGCATGTATTTGAGGTTATAATTAATCTTGTAATTACTGTTAATATATTTAAGCCTGGTTTCATAATTTTACAAACCTATGTACAAACGAGCCAAAGATTAACAAGATTCTTTAGCGAATTTTCCAACTGCGAGCGAAGCGAAGCAGCCAACTGAGGCCGAAGGCCGAGGTGGGGTTGGGACTCGAAGTAGCCCCTAGTAATATTAATTTGTCATACTAGGAAGTTGAAGGAGTAGATCGATTGGGTCGTAGCCTACTTCTTGTATTGTATACATTAATAAAAAATGTTATGAGTTTTCTTTTGATTCTTTGCTTTGTACTATCGTTTTAAGTTTATATATTTTCCTTCATTAGTTATGCAAAATTAATTATACAAATCTGGATTCTTTCTAATTATTAATTATTTCTGAGATGCATTTCAACAAGTCGGATATTCTGTAATGTTGTTCTTCAAAGATAATTATTCACAAAGGAAGAACTGGAATGGTTTAAGGCAATTAGACTTGTAAATAAAACATCTGGAAGTACTTTTCCAAGCGGATAATAATAAATACAGCAGAAATTAATACACTAATTGGATACATTTTGAACAAGAGGGTTCGTTTTAACATTTACAAACTTTTTTTCAGCAAGTTTCAAACTTGGAGTCATGTCTCTTGCCGCAGCATAACTTCTTCAAAGGTTGCTCCATCGTTTTCTTCACTGCCAAAGGAATATCTTCAAAGTCTTTGCCCGAAGAAAGGGATTTGTGAGAAGAGGGAAAGTTGGATAGGGCTGTGGAAGCTTAAAATAGGGTTATTCAATCTAAACCTCTCAAAAGTTAAATTAATAAAATCAATTTCATTGGTTACTTATAAAAGAGTAATATAATTATTTACAGGTAAAATATCTACTGATTAGAATTTAAATTATAGTAGGATTTTTTTGGTAATAACTCTTTTTAAAATACCATAATTTAAAGTAATATAATTAGTAGACAGTAAAGTTAATGATCTTTTTTATTTCAAAAGAAATTGTAGTTATATTTAAACTAAAATAATTATGGAATAATTTTAGAATACAATTAATTAAACATTCATTGAACTCGTTCATGTTGCAATCAGCTTGCCTTTATATTAATGACTCGTCTGATTGCAAATCCACTACTTTATTTGATAAATCATGCCATTTTTCGCATTATTTGTTATTTATTTATTTGGTATGAGTTTATTTAAACTGTTTTTGCTGTATGTTGATGGTAGTCCAGAAATGGTATAATCCAATAGGGTTTAGGCATATCATGGGCGTCCATATATTTTCTAGGGGGAGGGGGGTTCTAGACTGGGGTATGAAGCTACGTTCACTGCTAATAAGGACGCACATGTGTGCTTGACACTGAACACTATGAGAAGCGGCCGACGAACAGTGCATTGCGTGCTTCGCATGCCAACCCCCGTATTGGGAGTATTTTCAATACACAGTGCATTGCGTGCTTCGCACGCCAACCCCCGTACTGGGAGAAAACTCAGAGCATTGCGTGCTTCGCACGCCAATTTTAAGCCTATATGCTATGGACTCACATGTGTGTCCGCTTTAAAATATTAGTGATTATTACGTAGAAAGGTTCAAAAATAAAAAATAAGTAATTTCTACTCGTTTAGACTATAAATATAAAAAATAAAAGGTCAGCTCCTAGCATAGGATATACGAAATTTCCGTAGCAGTGAACGTGTTAAGGAGTATACCCTCCCTCCTTCTGCAAAAGGAGTCCTGGGATATTTTTGACCTCCCCAAGAAAATTTTTAAAATTTGGGAAGCCAATTTGGTTGTTCAGGTGACATATTAAGAAACACAGCATTGAGTCTGTAGGCCTACCTTTACACCGTGAGTGAATACTCAAAGACCTATAACACTCCAGAGGTCGCACCAAAGTAGTGCCCGGCCGAACTCTTGTAAAAAATAAAATAAGTATATGTAAAATCAAACGGCACATACAATTTAAAACATATTTTAGTGCTAATGTCTTTAAAGAAAAATACCTGACTATAATTAATAATATACATATTTTCCTTTCCCTAAGAGCTAGGGGGAGGGGGCGTGGCCCCTCTCTGCCCATAGGTTCATTTCAATAGTTTTTTAATAGCATTATTTCACTGGCCTTTTTTGTATTTTCATATTGTCTCATTCAATTGTTTTGTTTATTTCGTAATTTTGTGTTTGTATTCTGTTGAATCAATAACTGTAATCGGACTTGGTTATAGGATACAATTAATTTTAGTAAAATATAAGTTTGCTTTGTTACTAATTTATTATTAGTTGTAATAATAACAGTCTATGTTTATAACAAAGGTGATTGTTGCTTTTGTGTTTTTGCAGGGCGTTCTTTACACATTTTGTACGACAATTCGATTTAAAAATAATTACCATTAAGAAAATGTTACATAAAGAAGATTTTAAACAATCCGATGAAGTCTGCTGTAAAATATGTAAATGTATAGTATTTCATTCTTTTAATTATTTTTCTGTTACCAATGTGACCATAGGTTTTCAGTACGACGAAGAGTGAAATAACGCATGGAAAAAGAGAACATCAGTTTCCTGATTCGAACTTTTGACATCCCGAATCATATGAAACCCCCCACCAACTGAGTTCCCTTTTAACTTTTTTTAAATATTTTTTTAATATTTTGAAAATTAGTGTCCTGTTAAAGTTATGTAGAATAAAATATTTCTGTTTATTTTGTTTAATTTTTTTTCAATTTGTGTTACATTAAAGCCAATACATAATTAATTGGAGGACACAATAATTAGCGAATTTCCATAGGAAAAATGAGCTTGCAGTGGCCCTTAGGGTGACTCCTAAGGTCGGGAGTAGCAAATGAGCACCGATCATGGCCCCGAGAACACGTTTTGGGGTGTCATTCAAATTCATATATATCTATATTTATGTATATATGTGTTCGCACTCTAGCGGCCGCATTTTAAGTCCGATTTGGTCCAAATGTTGGTTGTGTATGTCGCTCGGACGAGTTCGTTAGCCAAAAAAATCGAACAATAGGAAGTACCTTTTTTGACAGGAAGTAACTATTTTTTTAGATTTTTCCTTAGAAAATAAATATTTTAAGAGTTTTTCTAAAGTTGTAATTGTAGGATGTTATTCTGCACATTTTGTTTTTTTACGCGACCTTATAGCTCGCTTGGTTCCCCCAAAATCGATCAAAACGTAAAATACCATAAAAGTACCCGGTTCAAAGCCACGTGGTGGATTTTATCTTCTCATCCGAGGCTGACGGACGAGTTTTTACTCTGCGAGCGAAGCGAAGCTCATATAACCCAAGGCCACAAGATCGAGGTTTTCCACTGCGAGTGTAACGAAGGAGCACGTGAGTCGAAGCTGGAAGCTTAGGCGCAAACAAATTTTACTAATATATTTCGTACACATAGGCAGCTATTCAACACATCCCCTCGTGAGTAGACCTATTTTCCAAATTGTTGGTAGAAACCCTAAAAAATAGACCTATAAACTTAATTTTGGAAATTTGCTCAACTCACGTCAGCGGTTCAGCTGCGTGGTTGAATTATTGTATGTTGTATTAAAACGTAGCTAAAGAAATAACATGCAAAACATTACATTTAGTGCAATTTTGGTTACACTAAATTTGGTTAAAATGCAATGCAAAATTGGTTACATGTGCAATTTAGCTTCCTTTGTGTCATCCTGTATTTTACTTTTACATTTTTTGTCATTTGTTTTTAATTTTGGTCTTAGGGGAGTTTCTTTATCCTTTTAATTGTATTAATTTTAAAACATAAATAGTTCAAAATCTAAGTGAAGAAAGTTGCTTGTAGGGGAAACAATAATGAAATACTCGTGTAGGTAATCGATGCGTTAAAACACATCTAGACTTTAGCTTTACAATTGACAAAATATAGTCTAGCCAGCGTAACTGTTGTAGGCTACACACTGTTTCATGAACAACCTTCCGTCGTTCTACTATAATCATAAATTTACAATAATTAAGTTTCGTTTTTTAAAGAAAAGCAAATGAATGAACTCATTTTTATAGTGTACTCATACTAAATAGATTTGTAGAGAACGTAGGCTATGGTGTTATTTTTAAGTTATTGTGTACGTTACATGAATGTACAAATGTAAACTTAAAGAATAATAATAACAACAAGAACTGATAAATGCAGAGCATTTTATAAAGTTATAATTATATTTGTCATGGTCTTGAAAATCGTTTTAAAAGAATGATTCTATAATAACGCCTTATGTTATAATTTATTTACAATTTACAATTTTGAGTAGTATAGTCCGCCATTATCATATCTTAGGAAAGCCCCAAATATCTCTACTTTATGTATTTATTGTTATTTACTCCTCATACGTGGAGTGCACCTATTAAAGGGGTTTGGCGTCGGTCGTGGTCCCGAGACAGACTAAAAAATGCATTTATTTACAAATTAAATAAACACATACTTTAACATCTAACCACTAGGCTACAACGAACTAATTAAATGTTAAATTTTTGCCATGTTTTGTTTGTTTTTGTTTGTGTGTTTGGTTGTACTATTAGAGTTGGTTTAACGATGTTATTTAATTTAGGTTCACAATTGACTTATATAAGTTTGTGTTTGTTAATTTAAGAGTTTTTCTTTTCATTAATTTAATTGTAACAATATAACCAAGAGTTTATTCTCGTTAAGTAGTTTTAGTTGTAGCTTTGATATACAGGGTGTTACAAAAAGGTTGGGCTGGCTATGCAGATTCAGATTCTACATGCAAAAATAAGTCGAAAATGTAGTATACAATTTTTCGATTTCGGCTTAATTTAGCCGCAATCTGCCATTTTGTTTTTGTACAAAAACTCACTGTAACTCTGGAAATAGGTAAGATATCGATTTAAAATTTGGAATAAGCATTTTATATGTTAAGATTAACAAGTGTACCAAGCACAAAGAATTTATTTTTATAATTTTCAAAATGGCGGCCGTTACAAATTTTTAACGTGGAATATCTTAAAAACCGTTAACTTAAAAAAAATGTACAGTACAGGAGACAAAATATTTTCCTTTTTTAACGAGAGACAAAATTATTTTTTTTTTGTATTTTCAGTAGGTCAAAGGATAACCGAGTTATCGACAAAAAAACTAAAACCATAATTTTTTGGTAATTGAATACAACAGCCAAAATTAGCCTAAACCATAATTTTTTTAAAATTTAACAATGTTTTTAGTTATTTTTGTAGCCGGCTATTCAGAATCTGAATCTGCATAGTCGGCTACAAAAATAACTAAAAAAATATGGTTTTAGGCTAATTTTGGCTGTTGTAGGCAATTACCAAGAAATTATGTTTTTAGTTTTTTTGTCGATAACTCGGTTACCCTTTGACCTACTGAAACTGCAAAAAAGCATTTTGTCTGTCGTTTAAAAAGGAAAATATTTTGTCTCGTGTACATTTTTTTTAAGTTAACGGTTTTCAAGATATTCCACGTTAAAAATTTTTAACGGCCGCAATTTTGAAAATTATAAACATAAATTCTTTGTGCTTGGTACACTTGTTAATCGTAACATATAAAATGCTTATTCCAAATTTGAAATCGATATCTTATCTATTTCCAGAGTTACAGTGAGTTTTTGTACGAAAACAAAATGGCGGATTACGGCTAAACTAAGCCGAAATCGAAAAAATGTTATACTACATTTTCGACTTATTTTTGCATGTAGAATCTGAATCTGCATAGCCAGCCCAACCTTTTTGTAACATAGCCTAGATTTAAATATTAATGGTTTATTATACTGTTTCGTTCCGCTTACATCTTCCAAGGTGGTTGATTTTTTATTTTACCCTAACTTTATAATATTTTAACTAACAATTTCAAAACATCTATCTTCACTCACTCAATGGACTCTTTTTTTGTACTTTTAGTAGAATTTAAAAGGGTAGCCTACTAATTAGTAAAGTAATTACAATAGTCTACTACTCTGAAGGAGTTTATACCCTCCTTTTTAAGACGGACTTTTGATGAATATTGTAATTTGAAGGAAGAAGGGTGGTCGTTCCCCTTTATTTCAGAGAGAAGACAGAGCGTCTTTGACGAATCAATAACCCACAGTAGTCTTTAGTTCAGCCGCATCCTCAATTTTTTGCTTGTTTTGTTGCTTTGGGGAAATCTAATCTGGGCGCATGATAAGTAGAGACGCATCAATGTTTGCTTGTATGAAGGACGAGTTGTGTTTATGCAGAAATAAATACTTTAAGATGGATTTTAACTTCACCATGTTTCACGATAAACTATTGCAGTTATAATTGTCGCTCGGGGTTGGAAGACTCGCATATTATGATGATTATGATAGCAAGAGCAACGAGTGCTCATAAAATGACTTAAAATATCACAATTTTCAAAATATGGCTTGAAAATGTCACATACTTTTGTTCTTGTGTGGTAAGTTTCAAGTCTATTTCCAAAAACTTAATACTGTAGATGGAATACTTATTTGTGTCTTAGGTGTGAAAACTACCAATTAATAACATCCAGTAAACTGCTACAAAATTCATGTTTTACTGCAAACAATAATTTCTAGTGTTTTCTAGTTTTTTGTAGTTTTTAATAGTATTTCAGGACTAAATATACTTCTTATACCATTCACGTTATAGCAAAAATTTTAATTTATATTAATGCTTTAATTAAGCCTTACTTTTTAACCCATAGGTACGTTTCAAAATGTTTTGCATTTCTGAACCCTAAACTTTAGTGGAGAATACATTGTTTTGACAACAATTTTATTAAATATCACAATGTTATAAAGCATCTCAGGTGTACACTGAGACCAGTCACATTAAAAATAGTTTTAAATTTGAAATTATTTACGAAAATATTTATTGAAAATATTGTCAGTTTATCTTTAGCTTATAGTTGACTGCTCATTAAAAAAAAAAAAAAAAAAAAAAAAAAAAACGCAATTCAACTCGGATATATTTTTATTTGAACTGTTTTTCATTTTAGCAGAAACTAGTACTAACAGTTATACGGGGTCGTCTGGACCAAGCGTAAAAACTTTTGTTGGGTGATAGAACAACATAAACGCACCTTAAATACACAATTTAAAAAATTCTACTTCACACATCCACTTTAAAAAAATTATTTAAGGTATCTGTGCGTGATACCTTATCTCATGATAAGGTGGGCATTTATTAGATATTGGAAATTCTTTCAGTTAATGATTTGTGCATAATAATCACTGTACCTAAATTATTTTTTTTTTATAAAATGAAAATTTCATTGTAGTCTACTATTTATCTGACATTAACATAATGCTATTTAAAATAGTGCTGCAAGTTAAAGTAGTGGTATTTTAGTTATGTAAAAGAAAGACTTTTTCTAGTGTAATTTTGGCCTAACCAAGTTTTTTTTTAATTCAAAATTTTAAATTGTGTATTTAATTTGCATTTATGTTGTTCAATCAAAAATTTAACGCCAGGTCCAGACCACCCCGTATATACAAAATTACCGATAAGGTAAAATCTCAATTTTACTATGTATCGTTAAAATTAACTTTATTTTGCAAAAGTTTACTTAAACAACAATTAATTTTTGACGTCTCGGGATAGTTTAACTAGTCAAAGGTTTAGGAATAATCATTATTGTAATTAGCAATCTTCATAATATATTAGCCTACATGTGGTTTGTAATGCATAAGTTTTTAATTTATGCAGTTGAATAAATGACCATTGGTAGTTTACGAAATTGATTAGATTACGTGAGAATGAAAGGTAAGGTCTCGGTAAAGGAACAACACAAACAGGTTGTCTAACACAACAGGTCCAACTGACCCTCTACTACGGAGGATGTTGATTGTGATGGACAGGATACGCATTCTTATCCACTGCCACCTGGAATCACTTGAATGTCTTCCTCTGCTTTGACGATGACGCTTGACCGTTGCCCACTCATTCAAATCTCCACGTGATTGCAGATCCCGGAGAGTTCTCAGGTCAAGCATTTCATTACTCCTTTCATTCAATCCGTTTTAGATTTGTTCCCATTTTTTGTTCTCAAGATTGTTGAAAATTATTGTCAGTGAGTCCCTTTATAAATAATTTGTTTTTGAAGTATTTATACGATTTTAGGTTTGCGGGAAATAGATAGACTACAATATTTGTAAAAAAACAACGAATTTTGGTGAAATG
Source organism: Philaenus spumarius (assembly GCA_018207615.1). Classification (NCBI taxonomy): domain Eukaryota; kingdom Metazoa; phylum Arthropoda; class Insecta; order Hemiptera; family Aphrophoridae; genus Philaenus; species Philaenus spumarius. Next base: position 1,964,639 of record JAGFPH010000001.1, read on the forward strand.
TAAAAGAAAATATTTCCATTCCTTATATTACATAATGATTTAGTCTCTTATACTATGTGTTAAAAAGCCTTTGAGGAATATAAAAAGGAAGAAAAAAGTTCATATGAAGGTATGACCTAAAACGTTTAGTTTTCCGTCTATAGGAATAATTAATAATATATGTATTTTTACTTAATTCGTTATATCTCAGGAACCTCTGAATATATCAACTTCAAACTTGGTAGATATATAAAATCTAATAAAACCCATTTTGGTATGGAATATCAAGTTTATACTTTGTGTCATTTAAAATTTCTAAATCTCAATATTTCAAAATCCGTAAATTTTATAAAAAAATTACAAGAGACAAAAAAGTTGCTAAATTTTATCTCCTAAATAACGGTGTATACATTATTAAGATTCCATGATTATTATTTGAGTTTTTACAATTTAATTGAAATGACTACATGCAAATTTTATGGTAATAATGGCAAAATTTCATGTTCTTAGTTCGAAAAGTTGAAACTGTTAAATTATTTTGTAAATCATTCCTTAAAGTCCTTATGCCAGTATTAATTAAGCAAAATTTTAGTAATTATTTCTATTTTTTTAGTTTGTTTCTAACATTTATAATTCTTGAGAGATTAAACATATTATAGCCAACCTTTGTTGTAAGTAATCAATGAAAAATTTCCAAATCCTAACAGTGACAACAATTTACCATGCTCGTATTCCAATGGTTTAACAACTTTGTCTCAAATCATAACAGCTGATTTCGATGTCAGCTGTTTTCAGTTACAATAAAGTATTGTTGTAACTGTAAATAATAACAAATTGTAATAAAACAACAAATCATTACCTCATTTTCTTATTTTAGTATTTCGTTAACCTAATCAACAGTACTTAAATGTTCCTTAAAGTTTAAAATAAGAGTATTAGTAGTATTTTTTGTGCATTTAATAATGGCAGGTAACCATACTACTAATTCTTCACCTACTTTAATCCATAATATCAGTTCCTCAACTTTCTTTAAGTCTTACTGCTACTTCAATTCGTAGGCCTACTATTAGTTGTTCACCTACTTTATTTCCAACTACTAGTTATTACCTGCTTTAATCAGTTGGACATCGAAATCAGCCGATGATATCGAAAAATATCACATCATTAATTTATTTAAATGTAAATTCCAAGTCGTTAAAGTGCCTGTATTAAAAATAGCGGTGGCATAAATTTGCTAAATTATTTCAAGGAAAATTACACTACAATTGTGTAGAGACAACACGAGTTGCCTTACGTTTCTGCACTACTACGAGATGTCATATCCAACCAAATTAAACAAAGAGTAACTAAAAAGTGTCCCAAGAACATTGACGCACATTCTAAACCTCACTCATTAACCTTAACTCAGCCTTTTAAGTTACAGAGTACATTTTCTGCTTTATGAAAACCAATATTAATATCAAAACCTTTTACATTGAATGATTGTTTTATGCAAAATAAAAATGTTTAGTATATTTAATTTTAAATGTTTGAATGCTTAATTTAATGTATGTTTCTATATGTTATAGATAAAACGGTATCCAAGCATTTCATTCATCCTGTACGTTATACACGAGTACCATGGGCACTATTAACACATCAGGGGTAACGCGTACTGACGTTTTTACTTTAACTCTAGTACTAATTAAGTTATACAACTCATTATGATGTTATTCCTAATGCATACATAAATATTTAAACTCTGGCATTGATTGGGATTCAAACCAAAATTTTTTTGTAATAAAAAATGTGTTTTGAACTAGAACGAAACAAAGTTTTTGCTTTAATTCAAGATTGAAACCCGAGTTATGAAACGAAATTTTAGTGAAAGTGAACAGCAGAGCAAATTACAGAAAATATTAATCAAATATTTTCTAAACCAAATATTACTTTCTGTTATTCTTCTGTAAACGGCTCTTCAGTTTTATAAGCATGCATTAACTTTAAATATGTTATGTTATAAGCTATACCACTAAGTCTCTGCAAAATATTGAATTTATCAATGCTCACATATGAATAAATATATATGTAGTCAAACTAAATATATTAGGAAATTAAAATGATTTCTTTGTTAAGTTATGAAATTTGAATAATGGTTCTGTTAACTAGTTAACAATATGAATTCTTTTCCACAATGCTAGTTTCGGTTTTCACATTTTGGTTGACAATGAAAAGATTTAATGCAGTGAAAAATGCTCTTATATTTTTTGCACACACACCTAACTACTTCACGCACAGGAAATTTCAAGCATTTATATTTATATAAGAGAGAGATTTATATTAATGGAAGATGAGTTTTTAAACTGTTTGAATAGTCAAGTGCATTGTATTTATTTTCTTAGGATTTTGATTCGTAATTAAGTAATCTACTTAAATAGTCCTAACAGTCTAATAGAAGCGATCTTGGAATCGTATCACTTTGCCCTATCTATGTCTTCACTCTCTAGTTAGGGTTGATTTGCTAAGTGCCAAGTTGACTGCAAACTTACAGGCAAGGGATGTACTTGTACCTGATTCAGAAACTTAGTTTTATATTTAACTTTAAACGATACGTAAGCATTATCTTTAAGTGCCAACAGCCCGGTGTTTATTATTCCTTACAGTCTGTTAACATAACATACTAAAATCCTAAACGATTGAAAAATGCATTACAATCTAGGTTCACTTACTTTTTGGGTAAAAAGATTGAGTTTGATTGATTTTAAGCCATGTAATTTGAAAATTACATCAAATTCCTTCCAAAAACTTATTTTATGGCAGATTTTATAATTTAAACTATGAATAAAACTGAAAAAGTGACTTTAATACAGGTAAAGAAAAGTGTATCTGATCAAGTAAAATAATGTAAAGTTGGAGAAATAAACCCCCCCCCCCCCTTTACCATTATTCGTATACAAAGAATTGTGTCATCTGTTATCAGTTGTGTTGAAGTAATGACAGACGTGTATTTTTCGGCATACAGTAGGGCCTACTAATATATTTCAAATACAAAATTAAAAAAATTGACCAAATATTTTGTTAAAGCATATCAAAACTATTAAAACTTATTTGAAATAAATATTCATACAATATATACATAATGTTACTATCACTGAGAGGATGAAATAATTATTTGTTAAAAATAAATTAGCTTTGCCAGATTTTTGGAGTATTGTAAAATTAAGAAAGTGGTATAGTATGTAAACCAGGGTATTACGCAACACATTTCACGTTCAATAATAGATCAATTTTTGGTCAAAGATAAAAATAAAAAGTAGATTTACTATATATAATAAATTAAGTGGTGTAAAAAACTGTAACGTTAAATCAAATAATTAAATACACTAGTAAATTAACATATAGTGTAGCCTAATGAACATTAAATATTAAACGAAATGGAGTACTTTGAAATTTTCGACTGAAAGTTATATTTGTTTTCTAGAATAACACATCACGAAATCTCACTTTAAATCTTGTTGATAATGGTGAAAGGTACATTTTACACATATTTATTTTTCAGATTCTTGTCATAATTTACATAAAAGGTAGTTATTGAAATATAAAAATAAATAATTATAAATTTCCGAAACATAATATTGTTACTAACACAAAGTTTCAATTCTAAAACTTAAAATTGTTTGATTATTATACAAATCGTAAAACAGTTTAAAAATATCAACGCCATAAACATAATTATTATAAAAGTTACAAATTTTACTATTAATAACAATAAATGTGAGTTTTATCAATACACTAAATGCATTTAAAAATCCAAAGTATTTTCTCAACTTTAGATTTAACAGGTGCAATCGCTTTCAACTTGATGTAACTAATGAGACGTGGTACCATGTCAACCGTAGAAGCTAATTTAATCACGTTGATTACAAATTAATATCAATTTTGAGACAATGTCCGTCGGAGGCAAAATGTCTTAACCTCGAAACTTGAGGAACTCAGTCGTTATTAAGTTATAATCTTGTTTAAGTCTCCGACCTATGAAATACGGTAACGGTGGTAAAGGAAGCATCAATATAGTTACCCTTCCCGCGGCCAATAATAATATATAAGCAATATCCTGTGTTTACCACTTTATTATAACATTTAACTATTTATGGCAGATTAGTTTCAGAGTTGAGAAAACCACCCTCCGTTTACTCCCTCTTAGATATTACAACCCTGTTCAATCAGAGGAGAAATGTTGCTTCGAGGTCTTTAATTAACTTGATCTTCCTTACAACTTGTAGACATCAATTCTTGACATCCTCCTTCCCGTCTCCTTCCCTTGTACCGTAACATGAATAGACGGTCAGAGATAGATTAGCTAGTTCCAAGCTGGATGAATAGGATGACCTGACATTTTGCTTCAATGGCACAGTCTAAAAATAATGAAGGTCTTCTTCAAAGTGTTCTATTTCAATATCGTAGACATAATTTGCAAGAAACATCCTATACGCGGATTGGTTAATACGTAGGACAATTTCAAAAATAACAAATAAGAGAATAACGTTGTCTAATTATTTCAAATAAATAGCTAAAAGCAAATCATATATCTTGGAATATTTAAAAAATAATTCTTTAATATATATATACAAGTAATTTATTTACAATTTTCCATACATGTCGGTGAAATTAGGTTTATTTCAAGTAAACGGAATTTACTCAAAACATGTACTTGTATAATGTTAATATATTACATGTAAGTTTGACCAATATTTAATTTTAATATGTAATATTTAATTTTACAATTAGATGGTAATATGAAGTATAGCTTTGCCTGAGAATTGCCTAATCTTATATATTAAAAAAATTCTGTTTTTCTTTTCCGAGTCCGTTCGGCTCTTCTACCCGACCGATTTTCATAATTGAGGTCTTAAATTAAAGGTATGCACGCCCAGATTTGCCATCAAGCATTACAAATCATGTATCTTTCGCCTTACAAACGTTATAATCAAATGCAAATTTCTGCTGTGTATTCCTTATGGGGTTTTTTTTTTGGTTCTTTGTCCACTTTGCGTTCGTATACCGTCCATCCGATTGCTTTGAAATTTTGCATAGTAACACAGGTTAACCCTGGGAAGGTTTTAGGCCATTTACCGAAGTCCTAGGGCATTAGGGCTACGCCCCAGTGGCCCTCAAAGTTTCAATGTTAATCTTATGTAAGAAAGATTTCTATTGATTTTATCAGGGACACAAAAACAGCTGTTCGTATGAAAAGCTTAAAACAGCTGATTTTGATCAACAACTGATTTGGATCAAATCAGTATCAAATGTAGTATTACCTTTTTGAGGTTACATTGACAAACTAAAAACAAACACAAACAAACACAAACAAAAATCAACGAAAAATGCTAACTATATTTTAATTCAATTCAAACATTGGTTGTTACAAACCTATTATATATAAAACAGCTAATTTGGATCAAAAACTGAACATAATCATTCACAGATAATTATGTCGAGTCTTATATATTATCATCCGTTCAGCCGCTATTCACCCGAGAAGGAGCTCCGGTATACAATCCTTCAAATTTCCCATGTTAATCTTATGGAGATAATGTTTAATGAGTTCGAGTCAGCTGCCAAATAAAACAGCTAATTTATGCTCGGTCACCTATGTACAAACGAGCAAAAGATTAACGAGATTCTTTATCGAATTTTCCACCTGCGAGCGAAGCGAAGCAGCTATCTGAGGCCGAAGGCCGAGCCGGGGTTGGGACGCGGAGCGTCCAGGGGCAGAGCCCCTAGTTAATCATAAATATATTTTAAATAAATTAATAATACATACATAAATAATTTAAATAATATGTTTAGTACAATATTATTTAAATGAAAAATATAGCGCATTCAATTCTACAACCTCTGTCTCTTATCATTATTCTAAGTCTGTGGAGCAGAACATTTCTGAATACGGAAATGCTTAAGAATGCTAGAGTTGTCTTTATTTTAAAAGGTATTTATAATCAGTACCGATTAATTCATGTAGAATTATAAGCCAATCGTGCTGGTCTCAACTTTTCCCACAATTAATGAAAAACATATATTGTAGAAAATAAGGTTGTTAAAATATATAAACAACCTAACTTTTTCAATGCCTCAAACAATGAAGCTGAGGTCAGGAATTTACACTGCTCTCAACATGAAGAACAAAGCTACTGGAGTCTTCGTAGATATTTATAATTATTTTGGTTAACCATGATATTTTATTAGCCGAATTTTTGAAGAAAATAAAAGCTGTTACACTCGATTATATATATATATATGTTTTATTCGGTAGTAAGTATGCTTAAAAATTGTTGATTTTTTGGTGAAAGGATCCTAGCAGGATTCTTCAGATACAGTTTTTGTTTGTTTTTCGATCCGATACAAAATGGCGGAGTTTATACTGTTTAATCGTTTTTGGGTGGGATTTGAGGAGTATATAAGCCCGAGTACAATGTGTGAGTTAAATCATTCGAAAGACAATTAAATTTACTATAAACCTGTGCAAATGTATTTTTGGTACAGTTCTCGAAACAAGGAACAAAATTCATAGGAAACGCCCAGTATTTAATAGTAGTTATTTCCGTATAAGAAAATATGGCAGTGTTGCTTACGGCTTTTTATTAAATTTGGAAACTGCTGATATTCATGTTGTCGCACTGAGCCGGTTTGAAAGTTACCTAAAAGTTAACTAATACGTTTATTAAAACGCGTTTCAACGACAAAGTCGCCATCTTCAGTGATGCACTAGCTACACAATAGTCAAACTATAACTCACTAATCTGTATTATCTATCTTAATAATTAGCACTATCTTTTATAATCTTAGTATTGTATATACGTTCATATTAAGTGTAAACTTTTACAAAATATTTAAATCACTTCTAATAAGTGATAATTATTGTTACTTAATATTTTGTAACCATTTCCAACTTAACTTAAAGTTCCAGTATTCAAATTTATCAGTATTTTTAAGTTAATAACTAATAAATAAAATATTGTGTTTGACTTGTGAGAAGATATACTTGATAGAATTTTCTTTGAACACAAAATCTCACAACTAATACGTTTATTAACTCAAACGCGTTTCAACGATAAAGTCTCCATCTTCAGTGATGCACGAGCTATAATAGTCAAACTATAATTCACTATTATAAATACAATACTATGATTATAAAAGTAACTGTTTTCGCTGATTCATGTACATTTATTCCTTTTCTTTCTTTTTCTCTCCCTTTGTTTACTATAATTTGTTTTCACTACCATCACTATTGTAGATGGCTAGTTTTTTGTCCTTATAGGCTAATGTAAACTGGAAGTGCATGAACTTCTTATTTAAGTAAATCAAATTATTATTACTATCATAATTTGACGATAGTTTTAGGTATTTGTTTATTTTAAAATTGAAATATTGACGGACATTATTATTTTTTGTTTTTACTGTACCCAAATATTGCTTAATCTGATCACTGTATTTTTTAAACTAATTAATTTCAGTTTCATTCAATTGAAAAGAGTAGCCTTTTTTGTACTCGATTTAAATGAACCTTATTTAAATTATATTTTCATTACACTGTCTCAAAAACAGCTGTATTACGGATCGTTTTGAGTCCCTAAAGATAGCTTTTTGCGGTCTAGTCCGTAAAAAGTTTACGGACTCGAAATGATGTCAAAGCTTATCTAAATAACAAATCAGCTGAGAACTAGGTAGACGAGTCTGTTACAAGAAAAGTAGAGGTATCCCGAAAACTTTTTAGTTCTGCAAGCAAAGACAGAGAATCTAGCAAAAGTGTGCAAGAAGCTAAGGGACAAAGTTCAAATACAACTGAGGACTACTTTACTATTGATGAATAGATGACCTTTTCTCTGATGACGACGAACAGAATCAAAATGTAGAAGGACCAATCCAAACGTCAACAATCAATCAAAACGTTCAAAACCTGATGAAGCTGCCAAGTAAAGTAGTATCATTCTCCAACAGCAGCAACTGTACTATTAATATCAATTTCAATATGTAAAATGTTATTTCTATAATTTATGTACTCGTTCGATTTGTTTGGCAAAGTAAACGTTCCCTTTTAATCAAATTGTTTTGGCTATATTTTGTATTTCCTGCTATAATATATGACAATGTAATGAAAAATATGTTCGTAACTCGTCCTAAATAGTAGTTTTTGTGACTTAATCGAATTTCCGGACTCGGCAAAGCCTCGTCCGTTAAACACGATATCGCCCCAAAAAAGCCTACTTTAGGGACTAGTAACGAAAACTACTATTATACATTTCTAATGCAAATTTGAAAGTGATAAATCTTATTATATGTTTACTTAGCTTATGATTATTTATTAAGTGGACTAAAAATAATCCACATATTTATCTAAATTAATTAAGTGGACTGAGAGAGTAATTTTTCTCTTAACCCTGAAAACTTTAATCTAAATTAAAAAACTACTGTTCTACTCATAATCAAATCAAATAAAAAATGGTTAACCATCTCCCACTCATCACCGTCTTTAGAAAAAAGCAAGAGTTTTTAGTATTAAAATTACACAAACATCTATTATTGTCTTAGGTGCATGATAATCACAGAGTTAAAACTAGACTTGTAAACTTGCGAACAAGATGTTTAAAATCTTAGTAAGAAGAAAATATCTCGAGTCAGGTTAAAATATTTAAAAATGTTTAGAAAAATATGAAAAACAACTTTTATAGATGTAACAGATTTTTTATCACAAAGTAATTTATTTTAGATCAGCTTATGTAAAGCGACTGGTGCGTGTGCTGGAGTGTATTTTATTAAAACCGTGTAACTTCATGATCTTGAACTTCCGTTGATTTTAGTTTTTCTTTTAGGATTCACAATGCCAATGGAATATTAATAATAACTAGGAGATACCCTCGCGTGCTACGTAAGCTAACCTATTTACTACCTACACATCCGTAATTTATATTTTGTTTTTAACTTTGGAACAATCTAAGATAGTAAATAATATTAAACGTGTTAATCAAATCATTAAGTTAATGATATAACAGTTATATATATTTGTACTAGCTGACCCGTAAGGCGTTGCCCGTGGTGGTTGGCATTTTCAGTCGTTTTAACGTAATTGTATTCTTTTTAAGTGTTCAGTCAGTGAGTGGTATTTGGCTTTTATATATATAGATCTTAAATAATAAAAGCATTATTGTCATAATAATGAAAGATCTGAAATTATGATTTTAGTAACTTTGATCCCCCCCCCAAACCCCTCCTAAAATGTCGAAATTTTTCATAGGCCTACCCTTTCTTAGTGAGCACCTATGGCCTTAGAGGAAGCTACATACCAAATTTCATTCCAATCCGTTTGGTAGTTTTGAAGAAATCGTGATTTAATAACTTTGATCCCCAAACCCCCCTAAAATTTCAAATTTTTTCAAACCCTTTCTTGGTGATTACCTATGGCCCTAGAGGAAGCAACATACCAAATTTCATTCCAATCCATTCGGTAGTTTTGAAGAAATCGTTTTTTAACAACTTTGATCCCCCCAAACCCCCCTAAAATTTCGAATTTTTTTAAACCCTTTCTTAGCGAGCGCCTATGGCCCTTGACGAAGCTACATACCAAATTTCATTCCAACCTGTTCGGTAATTTTGGAGAAATCGTGATTTAGTCATTTTTACCCCCCAAACCCTCCTAAAATTTCCAATTTTTTAAAACCCTTTCTTAGTGAACACTTATTGCCTTAGAGGAAGCTACATACCAAATTTCATTCCAATCCATTCGCTAGTTTTGAAGAAATC
>JAGFPH010000001.1:1991743-2041045 GCA_018207615.1 Philaenus spumarius
ATTTCTCCAAAACCACCGAACGGATTGTAATGAAATTTGGTATGTAGCTTCCTCTAGGGCCCTAGGTGCTCGCTAAGAAAGGGTGAAAAAAATTCGAAATTTTACGGGAGGTTTGGGGGGGTCAAAGTTACTAAAAATTACCATAAGAAATACTTAGTGTAATTTATATTCATTGATATAATATATTTTTTGTTAATATACATTTAACTTTGATTTGTCTATTCGTGCAAAGCCGGATCGGGTCAGTTAGTAATATATAAAATACGTTAACATACAAAATAATATCTTATAATAAATAATATAACTTAAATTTTTCTGGATTAAGAACAGTTCAGGAAATTAAAATAATTGGACCACGCAGTTGAATCGCTGACGTGAGTTGAGCGAAATTTCAAAATTAAGTTTATTTGTTTTAGAGTTTCAACCAACTATTTGGGAAATTGATCTACTCACGAAGGCGCTGAATAGCTGCATGTATGTACGAAATAATCAGTAGAATTTGTTTGTACCTAAAACTCCAGCTTCGACTCAAGCCCTCCTTCGCTTCGCTCGCAGCATACAAACTCTGCCGTCGGCCTCGGATCAGAAGATGTACCTCGGTAAAACACCCACGTGGATTTGAACCGGGTACTTTTATGTTATTTTACGTTTTGATAAATACAATTTTTAATGACACCTCAAAAAGTGTTATGGGGTGTTCACGATCGGTGCTCATTTACTACTTCCGACCTTAGATCGGACCCTTACCATAATGGCCATTGCAATAGCTCATCTTTCTTATGGAAATTCCCTAATAAACACCTTCAGATGATTTCTGCTGTTAATTTTCGCTAGTATGACTGGTTTTGTTAAGGTTGATAGAAAAGAGGTAAAATGCACAAAGGCATATAAAATAAAAACTCCACATTTTCGTGAATGTTATTTGATTGTAGAAACTTAATAAATGTGTGTTTTGATGCGAAATTTTCGAATGTACTGTTTATTATTAATGACGGCAACAGGTAAGCGAAACCAACTTTTTAAAATAATGTAGTGTTGGGAGGATGTGCCGGAATGTTAAGGTGGGGGGGTTTTATAAGCATAGGTGATAAGTTTTGTTAAGATATGCTACAGCATAAGCAAAAATCTACTATTTAAAAGGAAAACATGTTCTCAGTTTATTTTGTAGAAGTACCCAAATTTGCGTTTGGACAATGTTTGTAAGTTTTGTTGTTGTTTAAATGCTGTATGTTTATGGGGTTGTTTGAATGTTGTAGCCTATATTTGTAGCATTGGTGGATTTAAAATCCTTGACACCTTTAGAGCAAATTTTACTTAGTTTTGATTTGTAGTTGTAATTTTACTAAATGCAAAAATAAAAAGTGATATAAATAAAACAATTGGAAATTTTAAACACATGTATTTATAACATTGATTTAATTAATTCAGAAAAGATGTCTGAGAAAATAATAAAAAATAAGATTCGGGTTCCTGTTTGCTCCTGCAAACATCATAGTTGCATCGTATTAAAATTTGAAAAAACTTTTATTTTAACCGCTACTATTGTAAAATGAATTATTTAAACACAAAAGCACCCAATATTAGTATATTTTGATAAACATTATTTATTTAAAAGATAGTTGATACAACTTAAGGATAAAATTATTTAAAATGAGAGTCAACAATTTAACAACTGGTACTTGTAAAACAAGATCAATATCATTTTCTTGGGCTATTTAACTCTTGACTTTATAACTCTAAAAAATGTATGGAGCAATTTTTTTATAATTTTGCCCGATTTATTTATTTAAGTACTTAATTGGTATTTACATTTCCTAAACCATGAATAATTATTTAACTTGATTTAACAACAACGAGAGGAAAATCACTGAGCTAAAAGTATCTAACGCCAAATCTTTGAAACGACAAGCATCTTCGACTAAAAACTGGTGAGTTTATAAAGAAATAGACAAGAATTAACGTGTTATAGTTCTATGCAGAATTTAAAATCCCAAAGTTTGTGATGGTATCAAAATGGTAAAACCACAAAATTTGAAGTCCAAGGTGTTGTAATTTGATATTGTACATTATTAAAACCTCGTACTTTCAAAGTAAAACAGCTGGCATACTAACTTATATCAACCACTCTGTACTTAGACTGCATTAATTTGTTGTATGTATTGCGGATCTGGAGTAAATTAGGCGCGGATACGATTATAGGAAACATTACAACGAACCTAGGCACTATGAGTATTTAAACTACTGCAGTTGTAAACAATGTATGCAATGCACAATTTATTTTGGGCTTTTGCTTTTGATTTTCTTCTTTTCCCATCTTGAAATTGTATTTCAAGTTTACTATTTACACAGAACGCAATTTCACATGCAATTTTGAATATTATTTTAGTTTGTTGGTTATTAGAGTGTCATTAATTGCCAGAATTTAAAAATCAATTTAAGATTTTACTGCACAATTTTATAAAAAATAAAAGTTCGAAAATTACGAAATCCATTGATGTGTAATTAATTGGTATAAAATTAATTAACATTTAATATTCTAGTCCAAAACAAGTCGCAGTATTATAGTTTTTCAGTTAGAGAATTATATTTTGTACAAACATCTTCCAATTAAAATGTTAAAGATGTTGTCTAAATGGCAATTTAAATAAGAATGTAAAATAAACCTAACTAAAGTAAAGTGCGTTGGGTAACTTGGTTTACAGGCTTGGAACCCTACTATCAGCCGTACACAGTGATAACAAAGCACCAACACGCCTCATAGTCAATAATATAGTCATCTAACCAATAACATCACGGAATAAAGTATACATTGACGGTGATGATCAGTCAAACACAGTAGCTATATTACTGCACACACATGAATGAAAACATATTTGTCATAGCTTTTAAGAAAAGTTTAGACCCGGTATAATTTTCTGTAAAGTATCGATAACCTCAAACATAAAAATCTTTTTTGGAGTAGTTATCATGAAATCACTTGGGTTCCATCGTACTTAGTTTTCACTGTCGCTGTCGGTTATCCGTGCAATGCAGGAAAATGTAATACACATATAACTGCCCACCCACTCTTTAAGTAAATTTTAGTAACCAAGTAAATCAATTATGAGCGTAGAACGAGCAAAATAATTTAACAAATTGTGCAGTATTTAAATTGCAATAAAATAACCCGAATTTAATAATTAACACTGTACGTGCATAGTGTGGTTTAATATATTGATTTAGCCTACTTTAGACAAATAGTGCATTCATAATAAACATTGAACTTGGCTTGTGAGCAGATGTATTACTTGATAGAATAAATCTTAAACACAACATCTCACAATACATACGTTTATTAACTCAAACGCGTTTCAATGACAAAGTCGCCATCTTCAGTGATGCACGAGTTACAATAGTTTGTAGTTGATAGTTATAGTTTGACTATTGTAGCTCGTGCATCACTGAAGATGGCGACTTTGTCGTTGAAACGAGTTTGGTTTAATAAATGTATTAATTGTGAGATTTTGTGTTCAAGGTTTTTCTATCAAATAGTACATTAAACTGTCTTCTAACCACTAGGATAAAGGCAAGCTCAAGTTTCCTTTCACTTAATATAAGCATACATTATTATTTGCTTAAACAAATTAAATTAGTCTTGGTTATTGATTTTTATTAAAAGATTCTTATTAGTAATTGCAATTATGGAACTAAGGATATAGATTGCCTAATTAGTTGGTCTATGCCCCTGAGTTACAAGAGTTCCAATTACATACGTGGCTAAATCATGCCAATTGTGAGTTATCATCACTATGTCAATGTCAGTAGGCCTATTGATTTTATTTATTATAAAAGATTTAATATTTTTGTCTAATCAGTTTTATTAATGAGCTTTTTTCTCTTTATCAGGTTGGTAGGGCCTACAGATGGTATGTTGTGTTCAATTTTAACTTAGCCGACAGGGATCTAAGGTGGTATATACTCTATAAAGTGTAGAATGTAGTGCGATTGTTATAACTGTAGCCTATATCAGTATAGAAAATTATGGTACTATATTCAAATTAAATTAAACTTTTTGCATTTTATAAAGTAATTATTAAATAGTTGTAGAGTGCGTAGTATAAAAATGTATCTCACTGGAAAAAAAGCATTATCTAATTATTGTATAATGTGCAGCATTATCTAAAACTCTCTATTAAGAATAGATCAAACTGTTAAATATATATAAGCAATAAAAGTTAAAACAACATGCATTTTTTAAATCTCCCCCCCTTTTATTATACGTTTTAGAAGCTTTAGTTTGATTGAACAAGTGTTTTGTATTATAAGTACATTTTGGTTAAGTTTATCTCAATAAAATTATTGCAGAAGTTTTAAAACAGTTTAAAGACATGCACAAAAAGAGTTAATGAGTGGTCTAAACAAGCTGCCTAGTTTCATTAGGCCTAAATAAATCAGAAATTGTCTTAATAAATAATAACATGTCTTACTTGTATAGGTAAATTTACCTTTTCCATTCATCTCTAAATACATTTTGATTTCGTGTTGGAAGTGTTTTCAAATTTTGTTTAAACTAAATTTTAAAGAAACATTAATTTCGGTTTCATTTTTAAAACGAACTTCAGAATAAAATTAGTTTTATTTTATACAAAATATGTGAATTTAGTACTTGCTGAGTAAGAAATGCGGAAGTTGTGAAGAAGTGTGTGTTTTTGTAGAATGTAGGGAGATTAGTAGTTCAAAGTGAGACAAGGAACTTCGTAAACAATTCAGGACTCACATTTATGTACTGTACTTTGAATTTTCGTATCTGAGTTGGTATTTTGCTTAGTTTTACATGCTTAGTTTATCTTCCTTGCCAGGTTATGCAAGTTATTCTAAGATACAAAACGCAATTAATGAATTCAGATCAAAAACATACTTTTCTGAATTTGAAATGTCTTCCTTGAAGAAAATGCAAATACAATTTTCAGATAAAAAATGGTATTTAATTGGACTAACCGAATACATGCAGGGTACTTATTTATGTTAGTATAATAATTATAGTTAATTATAAGCAATTGCTGTACTCAGATTGTATTCTCAATATGAAGTGCCTACACATCGCTTTGTGTAAAAACAACTCCTCTTACAACATTCGTTAAAAGAAGCAAATAGCACACATACGTCACACATTATTTCACCCAATCCAAATACACGTTTTTTACGTATTAAATTCTCCCACTCTGTTTCTATAAAAGAATCCCTTCCATTATTCCGTTTTTTCTCTACCTGTTTACTCCCCTCCTCGTGACGTGTGGAGACCCACACATGAGCTCCGGCAATCAGGGACATCGCGCAGAACCCTTTCCGTTCCATTCTACTATAATATTCTTTGCTTGCTCAACAATTTTGTTTTGTGTAGTGATGTAGTGAACTCTCGACCGTCCGTTCGTCTTTTCTGAAGTTTTTAAGGTATGTACGTTTTAATTACAAATGATTTACTTTACAAAATTGTTCATATTTATCGAGTTAATAAAGTATTATTAAACACCAGTGTCATCGATAAAGTTAGAGTGAGTTGTATCATTTACGAGGGAACAATAGCGAAGGAGGGTTCTAAATCGGGATCTGAGCACTTAGTTTACAATTTTGTCTTATATAGTCAAGATGAAAGGATATTCTAGTCTTGCGCAGAAATGCAGAGGTATCATCTTTGTATGTTGAGAAGTTAAGGGAGAAAAACGAGAGGGAGTCAAGGGGAGGGAGGTTCAAAGTCCCTCGAAGGGTGGGAATATGCTTTTCATATGGTGAGGGCATCCGTAGAGTTTAATATAACTTTATAACAAGATTAGCTGTGTACTACGGCATGCTTATAATTAAATCTGAGACACCTAGCTCCTTCGTTTCGGTTCACTAAACACTTTGTTGCCGATATCTTCACTGACTTTTCTTTTGATTTCACGCAAGATCGACTCTGCTCCCAACATGGCTGCTACTTCGCCTTTATCGATCTTTCTAAGCCCCCTTTCGCCCCTACCGCAGTTTCTCGACGACTTCTATAACCGATCTTCATTATGGCTGACATTTATGGATAACAAATCATTCCAATAGTGTACGATATGTGGGAAATTGTTGCAATATTTATAGACGATGTGGGATCGGTGACAGCGTCTTAAGTGTTTGGCGACAGTCTGACGGCGCATGCGTGGATATCACGCGCAAACTCGGGCATATTTGTCAATATTTACAATATAATTTTGTGTTTTTGTTACACTTTATTAAACTACAAAAGTATATTTAAAATTGAAAATATATTTTTTAAATGATTCGCTTTACACTTCAATCGTTCCTATTATTATAGGTTATGTTAGGTTATGTATGTGTCATATTACCGAAGTACTTAAGTGTAAAATTTCGTAAGTGAATACTAATGTAAACTTTTTAAATCAATTACTTTTCACTTGACGATTATATTTTTTATTTCAGTTTCCATTTTATCTTTTACATTTAAAAAAAGTAAATAATTTAACATGGACATATACCTCGTGCGTGGTTAAATATAAATACAGTACATAATAGATGTGTACGACTTATATGGCATGTTATTTATATTGAAATTATTAATATAAGTTTATCTATTAGAACCAATTTTCCAAAACGTTGTTTCTTCAAACAAAACGAGTATAAACAAATATATAACATCAATTTATATTTATTTAAAGCTGTTTAAACTAAGTCTGATGTAGGGGTTTTCATTTAAATCGGAACTCATGACAGTTAAATACGAGTCGTCAGACAAATTCAAGGCTTTTTAATTTAAAAATGTGACAACTTTGATCATAAAGATTTATTTTTCAGTTCTTATTGTTAGCTTAGGTTATAGGTCCCATTGATGTTAATGTTTTTGTTGCACAATGTTCTTGGTAATTACTATCAAGCTTCTTGAATGTTTGTAATGTTTTACCAGCACTAATTTCAGTTTAACATCAATTATATAAATCGCACACTCATTTAAGGGACTTATCTTTCAAATTGATTGGTTTATTTTGAATGTTACTTCTTGATACTTTCAGTTCATATAGGGTATGAGCATATGCCAAACAATGGTTCAACATTAATTGTATTCAAAATAAACTTTACTACAGAAATATTAAAATATCACCAAAACAAGAATAGAGTTGGTAACAATTTCTTAGTAAATTTTACTCAGCCAATAACAAAAGTGTCAATGTAGAGTCTAAATTAATACATAATGTGGATTGTGTTTTGGGTGCAGGTGGAGCTGAAGTCAAGTACGGGAGAGGGCGGTTCAAAACCACCCCGAAATTCTGAAATTTAGTAGTAAAAATTAATACTAGGTTTAAAAAGTGCAAATTAAATTAAAAAATAGACAACACAACAGATTATCCAGCAACAAATTCTTCAGCATTGTGCATTGCATGCATACTGATATTTACATTTGCTTGATTACACTACAACGTACAATACACATGGATGTAGTAGGTTACAGCCTTACTCCCCTGTGAGCTTGATCCGATCTATTAAAATAAATAAGAAAACTATGAAGGTTCAACAAAAATACACGCAATGCACAGTGTATTGAAAATACTCCCAATACGGGGGTTGGCGTGCAATGCACTGTGCGTCGGCCGTTTCTCATAGTGTTTAGTGTCAAGTTCACATGTGCGTCCTTAGCAGTGAACATGTTAAAAGGGTTTAAATTCAAATCCCCGATCCTGACCTGCCCCCCCCCCCCCCCAAATGTTTTCCAGGCTACGGCCTTGGCTGAAGTTAATGTGTTTAAACTATGATTTGCTTTCAAGTTTATTGAGTTTTTAATTACTGTTATTTATTTCTTGTATTGTATTTTAGGCCTGTATATGTTAATGGAAGCTCTTCACTAAATAAAATTTAACAAATGTTTGATGGTTTTAAATAAAACCATGTATTTCAGTCTTCACTCTGATACGAAAAGAACAAATATATTCAATGGAATATTTTGTCAACATAAATCAAAATATTAACTTATTTATTTTGACTTGTTTAATAAAGTAAACAAAAGTCAATGTCAAATATATATTAAGGAAATATTTAATTTATTCAATTATACAGTCACACAGTAGGATACCGCCCCACACAAAAATATATGTGCAAAGGAATTATGAATCATATTAGTTCAAAACTTACAAAAGTACTGTAATTTTAAAAATAAAACAGTTTTAGTAGTATTTTTAACTTAAATTACTATTTCAGAGCAATGTTGTGTGTGAAAAAGACGAAGCTAAATTACTAGTAAAGAATTATATTTGACTAATGCATTATCTTACTTCATATACTCAGAAAGTAAACACTTTTTATAACATTTCCTTTAATCGCTTTTAAAATTCAAATTACAAATTAAAGATGCAGTATTTTAAAACAGTCAGTGGAGATTTATTGTTCTTTCACTCAAAAAACCAAAACGTTGCGAACATTTTAGGGTAGATTTGTGAAAAAAAAAAAACGAAAAAGAAATTGTTAACTACCAAATTAATTAACACTAAGAAACATAATTATGTTCGATTGTGTTGTTTTACAAATAGATAGTAATCTTTAAAGGTGTTTAGTAAATAATGCTATAGCCTAAAATTCCGACTGAATTCAAATATCGAAATTATTTTGGCATTATGAATTGGCCTAATCTAACCTGTTTTAAAACAATACAAACTAAGTGGTAGGCTATATACAAAAAGTGAAATCAGTTATGATCAGAGCTGTCATATTACCTTCGTCAACAATGCCTTGTATTCAGAATATACCATTCTGAATTATTATGTCTGTTGTAAACTTACTGTTAGTGATTATACAAACATTAAAATTATCAATTAATCTGTTCTTTATAATAATTATGTTTTTTGTACACATTGTGGTAAATAACTAGTCCTACATAGTTAACTAGAATTTTAACCGGCAATCATAAACTATACAATTAACTTCAATATTTTTGTTAATTACTTCTTGTATTATACATTACAAAATTTAACTTAATTTGTTTGTCTATATAATAAACTGTAGTAGCCTACTTAATTATAGTAAAATCAAGCCAAATAGTTCAATGAGATATTATTCTATACATTTGTTGAAAGAGCTTGGAGTAGGCCTATTTATTATTGAAAGAGCTTGGCGTATTTATTGTTGTAGTATGCATGCAACACTGAGGAAATAATATATTTTTGAATTACATATTCGGACATTATTAGACCTTTAGCTTTATGCAATGTGCACTCAGTCGTGAGTGACCTACTTTCAGATAACGCTTCAAACATATATTTTGACTTAACGCTTGCTGTATAGTTTCATAAATTATATAAGACCAACATTTTTATGTGATAACACTTTATGGCAATTAAGAATAAACTAAACTTTTATGACATGATCTTGGACTATCTTATTTTACATGTTTTCATTTGAATGGTGAGGTGGTAAGAAATGAATGATATGCTTGTATTTTAACGGCTCACAAGTAGAATCGTTTTAAAGTTGAGTATCACTGGTTTGTCAATATCAGCAATCACTTTTTTAAATACAACATGGAAATGTAGTGACACGGCTGTTATAGTTTTGCATTTCATATTGATATTTTACAACCAGTAATAACTAAAAATAGTTTTAAAATGACTGGTATGAATTCATAACACGATTTACAAAAAAGAAAAGATTATTCAGCAGATCACAAGAAGGCAATAATTACATTTATTTAAAACTTCATTCTAGCTATAATTTAACTTAGAATGTACCTATGCCTACTAAAGAAAGATAAAGTATTTATAATAAAATGTCTAGACTTAAGATAGACTCACTTCTAACTGGTGTGTATGGTGTTAGTATAAATAAATATTGCTAATTTAATGGACATAAATATTTGTGTAAATTCGTTTGAAGGTAGAGAGTACAGTAATTATTATTAATAAATAAAACTATAGACCTTCAAAGTCTTATAATAGGTTTTATTTAAAGGATCTAGAATAAATAAAACGCTCCAACTAAGTTAGTACAATTTAATTTTTATTCTAAACTATTATTTATCAGTGAACGTTTAATGTACAATGTACATAATTATAATATTAATATGGACACTATTTTAATATTAATCTGTGCGTTTAACATTCTATGTTTTCTGAGTTGTCTCACAAAAATATAGTTTAATGATAATTTTTATAATACATGATAAAATTATAGTTTTAAAACATAAAATTTTGGTTTGTGAACTAAATATATTTGAACTTAACTATAGTTTCTGTCAAAATTCACAAGATGTGTTTTTGATCGATTCGTACAATTTAAACATAAATAAACTAAATATAAATAAGTACTTACTGTGATATTTGGAGTAGCCGATAGCGTGTTTTCCTTAGTGGGCCACCTAGCGTACTGACTCCTGTGCCGTATAGAGAGAGAGGGACAGAACGAGTTCTGCATTGTTCACATAAACTGGTACAGATCCTCCACCTGGTCAGCATCTGATTACTGCTCCGGGTCTCCAATAAAACGTAAACGAAGTTTTATAGGATGCAGTTTCGATGACAAATTGTTTTCCAACACTGCAGTTTGTATATTTAATTTAATGTTGTGTACAATTGTTAATTGTTTAAAGCGTGAGACTTAAAATATGTATTTACAGTATATTTATGAAGTATTCTTTAATTAGTTTGAATACATTTTTTTGTTTAAGGGGTTTCTCGTTATGAGGTTCAGATTGTGCATGATACGGATCTTCTAAATGCATTTATTTATTTTTTAAATACCTTTTATACAATTTAATGAATTAGAATACAAGATATAGAGATTGTGTGGATGTGTGAGAGTGAAAGCTATAAAGAATAAAGTAAAAACTCTTAGTGGGTTATTTTTTATAAATGTGGACAAAAGTCTCCAGGAGATTTCTTGTTTATAGAAGGGGTGAAATTAGGAATTTTATCATAGGGGTGACATGGAGGGATAAAACGAGTGGCTTCATTTGATTGTGTGTAGTGTTCAAATAAATTAAAAAGAAAGGCAAATCAAATAAACATTTTGTTGCAAGTTGTGGTTTCAGATACCAGCCACAAAATGAAGATCAATGGATACATGAAGTTCAAATCAAGTTACTTTCATAATTTTTAAAGTCTACCTCGTAACGTATTTGTTTATACATCGGCCGTTGAGATTGAGCATAAATTATTTTATATATCCCTCCACAGTAGTAAACACTTTTATAAGTATTCACGTACTCATAATTGTACGTCTCCACTTTTATACACAAATATGCTTAGGCCTACATAATTTCAGTGCTTAACTGTTTACCATTATTTTTATTCAGCCTTCCATGCCTTTTTGCTCATGTAGCCAAACCTGCATTTTAAATCAATTTAAGAACAAACTTTAACTACTAGAGTTTAAGAAAGTTGACACTCGAACTACAGTAGTAATAAAATATTTACTGTTTATTTAATACATAAAAGTAAGTTAAATGTGATGTCCTCAATACAAATTTAATAAAATATTTAATACTAATTTAAGGTTTAATTATTTTTCTATTTAAATGTCATAAATTTTAAAATTAATTAATTACTTGTAAATCAAAATAAAATTGTTCTTATACGTATACGACTTGCAATAGATGTAGGCTAAATTTAATTCATTTAAATTTACGAAAATGATGAATATGTAGATAATGTTTAGCCTACTTTTAAATTCCCAATCTGAAATTGGAATAATTACTAAACTCTTATAAAACTATAGAAGCAAGATTTTTGTTAATTGACTACAATTTATTGCTATTTTGTAAATTATAAGTTATATCATTTTCTATGGCATAATATCAATGTATACAAACAATAATACAACAAACCAACGTTATCACAAATTGCTAAAAATTGCTGAAAAATTAAACTCATAAAGTTGATGACTTCGTAAGTAGTTAATTATTCACATCTGTTACTTCATGTTATACACAATGAATATCTTCAAGGATCTAATTTATAAATATTTCCATTATCCTTTATATATAGCCTACTGTGACCTCAACTGAACAACATTTAACTGCGTATGGTTTTTTATATATCTTTTAAACATTGAGAGGACTGTTTAAAACAGATTTTTAATCAATTAAAAAATATGAATGAAAACCTTTTTAAAACTTCAGGAGCTTATTCTCCACGCCACAATTTAGATGTTCAAAATCAGCTGGAAAAAGCTAACTGTTGTTTTACTGCTATGGTAATCACAGCATAGAAATTTGTTTGTTTTACGAATGATTTATTTTAGTAATAAATTTGTTGTCGTTGGAATGGAGAACAATAATCCATAATTAATTGTCAAAGAAACGACTTTTAGAAAAACCACGCTTTCTAGCATACCTAATTGTTAAGACAAGTCAGTAGCCTATGTTTTTAGTTTTCAGTGAAAATTGATCCATTGGGAATTGCTATTTTGGAAAATATTCAAGAAGGGCTTTAAAACGATAATAAATATTAAATTTGGCCCAGTGGAACTTTAGAAAAATGCGTCCAGCAAAAAAATAAAGACAACAGTAATAAAGATTGCACTATCAAATCTCATTGCCTGATCAATTTAGTTTTGTTTCGAAAAGTTGTGTTGAAAACTGAGACATTAAAATATAGAAATAAGAAAATAAGGGAAATTGATTCTAATTAGAACCAATTTGTGTTTTATCCGGAAAACAACAAAACCTCGTGCTATTTGTCTGACGAAAGCGTTTTCTTCGCAAAAAAAATGGCTGGAATAAGAGAATGGACGTCAGATTCAGCAGCTTTAAATCAATAAACTTGAGCCATATATATCAACCCTTGAAATCGTCTGTAAGAAGGGGAATGAAAGGGGGTTGAAACAAGGAAAAAAACTCCACCCTCCCGGAACCGCGCCGTCCATTGCTTGCTTAGCCTATATCGCAGAACCCTTCTTAATGATGGTTTTAGATTCAAACGGAATCTTAAATTAGCAAACTTCTTAATTGTGCAGTTCTAATGCCTGGGCTGTTATTTTCAGATTAGAAAATTTGATTGAAGGTTAAAAATATGGGTTTAGCTTTTGTCATGAATATTGAAAAGTATTAATTAAAATACATATTTATAATACTGTAAGTTCTTCATACTCGGTTATAGTAAATCTTGATTGTGTATTTACGTGTTATACAATCAATGGTGTGCACACATGGATAAGATTCAATGTATCCAACTCAGTGAGTGGAGTAAACCTTGAGAAGGCTGGCTCGTGCTATTACTTTAGTGAGACGATCGTATTATTTTTAATCGTAGCTATAAAATGTATACAACAGTAACTTTTACAGAAAACTCAAACGAATAAATAGTAGAAAAAAAATTTCCTGTTTTCAAGTAATTCATCTCAATTAGAACATATAGGGAGAGAGTGAATTTATGAAACTCTAAGTTAACAAAAACTTAGTTCATTAATATTAATAAGGAAGGCTAAAAGGAATCTATAAATTACATGTGACTTGTTGAAGAGTGTGGGGTTTCTATTCTTCTATTTCTTTTAAAATGCTAAAACGTTCTAGTGCCCTCCCCACCTGCAGACTTTATACTGTAAAACATAAAATAGTTCCTGTTTTTGTTCCTTTTTAAGTTTCAAAAAATATATTTACTTCTGTTCTTACAATTTCTAGATTTGTTGATACTCAAATAATTGTAGGACTAGGGAAATAAAATATTATAAGTTTCTGATATATAGTTATTAAATTGATAATACAAGTATACAATATATTTCATCAATATTTTAACACATTCAGTAAACCAAAAGGAAACAAACTTTTATAAACCCCTATAGTATTCAGACCTACAGGTAAATAAAAAAAGGTCTTTTACCATAATAAATGGTTATAAAATACTACTTTCTCATATTAAGTTGTATTTGATTTGTGTACAATTTTGTGAAAATGAGTAACACATATGCCATTTTCATTAAAAACACAAACAGGTTATGCAAAATTGAGGATATTTAATACGCACTAAAAATAGCGTTTTCTCAAATTAGCTAATTCTCAAATAAAATCATTTAATTACGGAGGTCTGTCTCTATATCTAAAAATTAATGATTTTTAATTCTTTGTCCTCTATAAACTCAAAAAAAACTATTCGAACGATTTTACTAAAAAATTCACATACTATATAGGTATATTAATGTCAGGAGTGTTTGGATATGACAATTACTATAATATAAGGGGTTGAATTATTACTACCCTTATGCAATAAATATAATTTGAACTAATTTCTTACAAGCTATAAAACTCAATTTGCGCAATATTTTTCTAAAAAAAAAAACATTGAAAACTTGATTGCATAAGTAAAAGGGATAAAATGTGATAACTACCCTTAGAATTTAATAAACATTTATAGGCCTACACTTTTTCTAAATGCTCTAAAACTACTCAACTAATTTAACTAAAAATGTCGCAGTTTACGCATATTAGTACCAGGATTGTTTAGAGAATATGGTCACTAAACATCAAAGAGATTATAAAATGGGGGTAGCTACTCCTATACAATATAAATAAATTTGCACTAACTTCCTTCCTACAACCTATAAAGCTAAATTTGTGTAATATTGGTCTTAAGTGATATAAAAAACATTTACAATTCGATTACTTAAGTAAAGGTAATAAAATTGTATAACTAACCTTAAAATAAAAAGTAATAATAAAATGGGATAGCTAACCATATAAAATAAATTTTGCTACATCAACCCCCATATTTTTTTTTTGTATTTAAGGCGAAAATCTGGGGGTTATCATCGCCCCCCACCATATTTTTAATACGCTCTCTACCACCTGCCCTGATCATAAGAATCTTATTCTATCCCCAACTCAATTCAAAACATTTTTTTTCAATACACTGATTGAATCGTGTTTGTTAATTTAATCTAATAGTATACATTTATAATCAAGCAATAGCGAAGCATTGCCGGGTCCACTAGTCAAATAGGGGTAGATGAAATAAAACAATAACACACAATCTCACAACAAATACGTTTAATAAATCAAACGCGTTTCAACGACAAAGTCGCCATCCTCAGTGATAAAGCTGCAAAAGCCAAAGTACAACTGAACTCATCATGAAACTAAATTGAGTTTATTTTTCCTTGACCTCTAAAAACATTAAATAATTGAATTCAATGAAAGAACATTTAAGAATGTAGGCCGATTAGTATATACGATTAGTTTAGGCTTAGGAAGGTTATCTGAGACAAAATACTTTTGTACATTTTGAAGGACTTTGGCAAATCTGTCCTTTGATTAAAGAATTCGTACTCGTACTAAACTAAATCATGTGGAGGATTTTATTATGTGAGTGAATCCAGGGCCGGATTTAGCATTTTGGCGCCCCTAGGCCCAATCATTTTTTTCGCCCCCTAGTCTGGTTAAAGTTACTTCCCCAAAAACCTTTATTACAAAATGATATTAACTTAGAAGAACTATATAACATATAGGAAGGCCTATATGTTAATTGCTTAAACACCACTCCACGATGCAATTTTATCATTGCAAATTTTTTTGAGTATTTTACTTGGTTCTGGGCTTAACAAAATGACGTCTTAAAACACTTTTAGTAATTTTATGTATTAAATAGTGAGCTCACGTTTGTGGGACTGAAACAAAACGATCTAACCCGCAGAGCATTCCCGCAACAAAGCATGGCCATTGCTATGTTAATAACTTAGGTTTTGTTTAATTTACTCATTTGGGCAAATAAATAAAAAAGCTCTGTAATACATTATAAAATAGGTTTAATCTCAGAAACTCAGCTTACATGAAGTATTTTAATGGCTATTTACATGAAAATATGTTAAGTTATGGCTATTTATTTTTATTTCTAGATATTTTTTAATATTTTTTTCTCTCGCCGTGCGCCCCCTGGGAGCTTGCGCCCACAGGTCCGGGCCTACCGGGCCTATTGGGAAATCCGGCCCTGAGTGAATCCGAGCTATTAGACAACAAAACGTCCTATAAACATTTTATATTTTGTAACTAACATTTTTTGGCTATGTAAATAAGAATTGTACCAATATTTTTATTTGCCACCGAAAGTAGGCTAAATGCGTCCTATAGGTGTTACCAACAGTGTTAGGAGTAAGCTGAAATTGGTCTAACATTAAATCTATTAGCAGAAATGTTACAACATTCTGTGATGTTATCCACAACTAGCGGAACATAATCTGTGTTAGTAATTCGTAAACATTGTTAATAACATAGCTGTTATCGAAATTTTAGATTTGAAAATTTTTCAACAATGCTAAGAAACATTGTTAGTAACACGTTTTGTTATCCAGAGTAAACGCGGCTTAATAGTAAACTATTAATGTTTTTCTTTGATACTTACAGTACAAATATAACGCATATAAGCATTGATATTGCTTGGGTTTAATATCAAGGCTACGCTCAATAATTTAGCTTTCAATTGTGCGAAGCTTGCGTGAGTTGGAACGCGAAGATTTGTCCCCTAGTCTATTATCAGAAAGTAAACGAAATATACAGTTTTAACATTTGAGCCGAGTTACTTTTTTCCGCTAACAATTCAATACTGATAACTCAATCACCAAAACACCTCAAGTTTGAAGGAAAACACTTAAATTCAAAAATAATTTGAAAGAAATTAAAAATCCAATTGGTACAAAAATCAGCGGTTTACTTAACTTGAACTGGTAGTAGGCTATTTATAACTGGTAGTAGGCTATTTATAACTGGCATTTCCATTATTAGAGAATTTCCATAGGAAAGATGAGCTATTGCAGTGTCTCTTATGGTGATACCTAAGGTCCGGGTGTAGTAAATGAGCACCGATCATTTCCCCCACAACACTTTTTAGGGTGTCATTAAAAACTTTATACAGAGTGGCGCAGGGAAGCGGGAAATTACAGTTGGCAGCACTGTATATAGTATATAACGGCCGTAATTTAAGTCCGATTCGGTCCAAACACACGTTGGTTTTCTTTATCGCTCTGACGAGTTCGTTAGCTAAACAAATCCAACGACCGGATATACATTTTTTTCACATTTATCGTACTAAAATGAAATTTTTTGGGGGTTTATCTAAATAAAATAAATGTAGTAGATTATTCTGCACATTTTGTTTTTTTACACGACATTTTAGTCCGTGTACGGTTCCCCAAAAATTGGTCAAAAAGTAAAATATCTTAAAAGTACCATACAAATCGAGTTCGGGGTTGTTGCAAGCGAAGCAGTCCATAATCTGAGGGCGCAAAATCGAGGTGCAAACGCGCAAAGAGAGTGTTTCCACTCCGAGCAGAAGGAAGCAGCGGGTGAGTCGCGGCTAGAGGCTGTCGTGCAAACAAATTCTACTAATATATGTCGTACACGTATGAAGCTATTCAGCGCATTCGTGAGTAAACCAATTTCCCCAAAACCCTAAAACATATATTCTAATCTAAACTTAATTATGGAAATTCGCTCAACTCACGTCAGCGGTTCAGCTGTGTGATCGAATTATTTGCTTTATTTCATACGTTTAACTAATTTATAGCCTATCTCTAGTTGTTAGGCCCACGTTAGATTTTTGCTAGTGAGTAGGCCCAAGTCATATTTTTTAACCTTTATGATAATTCCAGTTCTTTCGCAATCTTAATAATTTGGAATATACACTAAATACTATTTTCCATCTTAACTTTGAGGTTATAATAAACCCTACACATTTTGTTGTTAGACATAAATTGATATTATTTTGAGTTTAAGGTGTTACTGTAGGCCTAAGTGCTTGGAAAAAGTAAGGGGGTTTCACCAAGAGTGCATAGCATATAAATATATTAAGGTTAAAATAAACTATTCTGATAATTCCTTGAATTTATTGGGTATTAGCATTGAAGAAACAATAGTATTGTTTCTTCAATGGTATTAGAGAAAACGGAAGAGAGAGAGAAAGAGAGAGCGACAGGATGAAAAGGAGCGGGGGAGAGAGAGAGAGGGAGAAAGGGGATGGTGAGAATGAATATTTAACATAGATTTTAACAGCGATGTATATAGTCCACAGATTATGTAGGTTACTGGACATTACGCTGTGCGAGCAACAGGTGACAATGACTCCCTCACGAAGAATAGCAACAAAAAATGTAAATTGACTTACAGGGCATGCTACGTTGATATAGTCTAAGGACGTATGAAAGCATCGAAGTTAATTACCTCCATACACAGATTATAAAATAAGTTTACCTCTCAATCTTTAACCGCCGATGATTTGTGTATTTAAATAGGCCTACTTTCTATATTTAACGCAACTCTAAAAACATAATACATAGGCAAAACTATTTCTTTTCTCAAATCGTGTTAAATACTAATTATTTTGACACTAGAATTAATCAGATTTATTGTTTAAATCCTACAATGAAAACATATTTAGCTGTGTGGAAACTAGGTTAGTAAAATCAATTTACAAATACAGGCTTATAAATTGTTTAAAACATAGAAACGTACTAATGGTCTGTTTGAACGATTTTGAAAATGTGAATACTCTTTTTAATGTTATGTATTTTATTTATTTTTGTCTATAGTTTTAGACATTTAATTTCTTGGTGTTTCACTTGATAACTACATATATAAATGATCGATTATTTATCGATACCTCAAATGTAACTGCAAATATACTATTTTCGTATATTACAGCGGCTATTTTATTTACAATGCAATACCTAATAGTAGAATATAAGAACGAATATAAAATAGATATATTAAATTGTAGTTTCTAGGTTTATGTATTTATAAATTTCGTAGGCCTCCAATGTAACCGTTGTTTCGTCAGCGTAGTTAAACGTTTTGTGTGGTTCTGACAGTAAATCATAAATAACTAACAAGTTTGTCACTAAGTATATGCGTATGTTGTCCTAGAAAATTTTGAACAAATAAATGCTATACTATAACATAAAGTTTAGATTTAACTGCTAAAATGGTTGTGTCTGGAAAACTATTTGACATTCGTTTCAAATGTATTAAAATCATACACCACAGTTTAACAAAATATAAGTCTATGCCATCGGTCAATATAAAAAAAAAAGAATAGGCTACTTATAACACGAAAACTGCTGCACCAATTTCAAAATGCTTTTAGTTCAAATCACAGTCGCTGTCAAAAATTGGTTGCAGCTAAAATTGAAATTTCGTAAAATTACTTTTAAAAACAAATATTATTGATAAACATGCACTGGTAGGCCTACTGATACACCAAATATAAAATAAATACCCAATAATGATTTTTATCAAATATAGATTAAAATCGGCATTGAAATAGTATAATCGGTTCTAAAGTTAAACATACAAATCGAGAGACGTATTTAAAGACACACACGGAAAATACCACCACTGATGCGTTCAACACTGTGTTCTAAAGGGGATGATTTGCATAGTGGTCAGACTCGGGTCCAGGTGATGCTGGACACATCTGGTACCGGGAGAAGTCCAGTTTCGCACCAGCCAGCTGGACGTTCTCCCGATGCGAACCGGACATTCCCGTCTCCCCGCGCTCAGCTTCCCTTTTAGATCCAGTTCATCTGGATATCCTGTCTATTGTAGTACAGGATCGGGTACCTTCAAGTGGTTTTAATACGAGTGTCCAACTTAGAATAGATCTGAGAACATTCAGACCAAAGCATTAGAACAAGCATGTCTACAAGAAAGACACTGTTTAGAATTAATAGATTTTAAATTTACGAAATTACTTTTAAAACGATTAACAAATATTGTAATTCTAAAAATAAAGTTAGAGATCTGTACTTACTTAATTTTTTATTTAATATTTGTTATTACTTGTCGTGACCGGCCTCGCACGTGTTAGAAATAACGGTATTTTATTTGGTTTATTATTTTGGTTCATTTTCATAGGTTTAGTCAGCGTAAGGCATATTTGTTCTCCTATAGGCTATAATAATCATTGCTCAGACACATTTGACAAAAAGCATGATGCAGTATAAGCCCGGGCGCCAATGCTTAATACATCAATAAAAGTCGTAAAAATCAGATAGGAGTAAGACTTTTTTTAATTAAATCGAAAACATACAAACTTTTCTTCTTTATAATATAGCATAACTTAGATAAACAATGATTAACTTTAACGTGTTTTACGTCTGGCTTTACATTAGACGGTTCACTTAAAACAAAACGTTAATTTGAATTTATTCATAGCAACAACGTTGTTTTTTTATTAATACACTTGACATTTTATTTTTAAATATTGACTAGATTTGTGAAAGATCGAATCAAAATATTACGACAATAAAAGCATCAATGATTCATCTCAATTCGCGATTTTTTAAGCGTCGTAAATGGACATTCATCTGTGACGAAAAACGATAGTGTGAAATGGTTTCAAGTATAACATTATATTCTTGTGCGAGATTTAAAGCTTTTTAAAAACTGTCATGCAGAAAAAGCAAAATGTATAATTTCCATAATAAAAGACTCAAAGTTGAATATTCTCATTTTTTTTCCAAAAAGAGTACTCTATTTTTTTTTTGTATAGCCTACCGGTAACTCTCAGAATTTGTGTTATGCATAAAATTAATTGATTTCTTGTAAAAAGAAATAATAATAATAAAGAATTTAAAAAAGGAAATTATCAGCAGTAATGTGATCAATAAAATAATATTTCCGAGATAAAAACAGAATTAAATTATTACGTGGGTTTGACGAATTCTTATGGCAATAAATAGATGTAGGCCTAGGCTACAATGAATCGATGTGTAGCTCTGCCGTAAATATACAAATAAATATTATAAATATCAAGTATTCGAATTTAGTAATTTTTAGTTCTTGCCCTGTAATCCTTTATTAAATGTGATAATCAAGTAACTTAGGCCTTGTACTAGTTTATTAATTTCTTTTAGGTTTATAAAAGCTAGTACACTCAAAACAAATTTAAAAATTGTGGTCGAATGACATTTTAGTAATGCCTAATTTTGTGTTAATAAAAAGAGTATTCTTTTTTTATCAGATAATATCGAATATTTGTTCCTTTATTAATTATCATTGTCTACTTATTGTTACAATAATAGGCTTACTGTGTTTAACTATAGATTGCTCACAAATAGAAGCACTACTTTCCGTAAACATAAGCGTGTGACTGTTTCGCAAATGAGGAATAATTTGTTTTTGAAAATTTCCTCAGACACAGACACAGTAGGCTACTGTACAAAAGTGCATGTTTTCTTCTCCGAACTTGACCTAATTTAGAAGGTCCGAATCAGATTCTCCGTTCCACACTCCTTCTTTCCTTCCAGACAATTATTTCTGTTAATTAAGGTAGGGTTGCTAACCCTCTGTGTTTTAAAATGGTAATTACAAAATAAAATACGACACCTAGGTGGTATGATTTTCTTTTCATTTCAGTAGTGATTGCATTTTAAAGTGAATAGTCATAAAGATGAGTTTTAACTAACTTAGCCTACTTCACGTACAGAAATAGAAATGAAACTTTGTTTCCTATTGATATCTTTCAGTTGAGTGTTTTTGGATCTATGGTTCGAATCTAAAATAATTACTACTGTACCATATTTAAATTGAATAGTGAATTAATAGCCCAGTCAACGAATGATTCTAGAGGGAAAGTCAATAAGCGGAAAGACCAACTATGGTACATTGTTTGGGGTACCTAGTAGTATAACATACTAAAAGTCCTTGACCCTAGGTGTGGCGGAAGAAGGGGGAGGGGGGTTAAAGGTACCATTTTTTGATTTTTTGCCTATATCTCAGTAGGGGTTGGTTATACAAAAAATATATACGTATACAAAATTAAAGCTGACAAGACAAAATTCTCTACATTTTATATACTTATAGTATTTTTGATATCTGTAACGTTAATGAGATATAGGCCTACGCTCGCGAAAATCGGTAATTTTGGAAAAAAGCGTTTCTTCGCATTGGAATACTTTATTATTTGTTCCTCACTACCCTCGTGAGCTCTCTCCAGTTCTTATCTCGTTCGTAGAAAGTCAAATTATTGTGTATTTCGCCTCAGTATATTATTTTATTTTATTATTACTATTATGTCGCTATGTCGACGGGAAAATGTTTTGTTTCTCGCTTTAGTTGAGTTAGTTTATATAACGTAGGAAGTCGAATTATTGTGTTTTTCGCCTTTATATTTTATTATTATTATATCCGATATATTGCATTAGTATTATATGCGGTATATTTTATTTTTATTATTATTATATCGCAATGTCGACGCAAACGTATTTTGTTTGTGACTAGAACTTGTACGAAAGTGGTGGGAAAGTGTCTTGTGTGAGTGCAAAAGTAATAGCTTCACTGATAAATGCCATTTTACAAATAAATGACGGAAAAAGCTCCAACCTTGTAGGTTTGACATCCCTCAAAGTTCATTCCTATTATAATACTACTTTATCAAATCCAAAAGTAAAAGATATATTTCTGAAACAGAATTATATTAAGTAGTAATTGTACTCAATATCTATCTGAGAAACATAAAATAAAATCGTCCAGAATATTATTGTCTGTACAATTTTTATAGATTAGATTAAGATTACATTGTGTTTTACAGTTACTATTTGTTAGAGCATTTTAAAATTGTATTGAAGGAAACATAGCTGTTCGTTTTACAGAATATTTCCAGATCATCTCAACCGTTTAGAACCGGTATTAAAAGAACTCATCCCTAATATATAGGCTTCACGCGTTAGGTTAGAAGGCATTTCATTAATAACTAAACACCATCTGCTGTCTGCAGAATATCATTTTCAAGAGGCTGCTGGTAGTTTTAAAACGAATTCAATATTTCTCATAATAAATACTTCGAATGGATTTTGCCACTTACTTGCACGTTAAGTATCAGATTCTGTCTAATACTTTAGTTCGTTTAGCTCGTAACTAATAAAAGAACAACATGGTTATTTACCTTATTTAGGAACGACTACAATGTTATATATTTTTCAAAAATCTTTGTAGAAGTTCTCTGACAAAAAATATATGGCAGTTTTAGGATAGCCTATAGGAAATCTTGTACTTGAGAGTTCTTTTATAAAATAGTACAATTAGACTACCTTTGTCAACGAGGGTTTTATCTTGTTATCTTTAGAGTTTGTATCCAGATTTAGCGTACAAAATTGCTAATTAATATTTAAAATAGCAAAAATGTTAATTTTGCAGTAAAAAATAAGATGTTACGCTATCCTAAAAGTATTGATTAGAAAAACAGAAATAACATTATTGAAATAGGCTATGTATGTGTTGGAACTGCTAATATCTTTGAACAGTTTAGACAGTAGGGCCTAAACTGTACAAAAAAAAAAAAAAAAAAAAAAAAACGGTATACGATGTACAACAAATTTGGATTAAGAAGTCAGATTTTATTTGAAATTAGGTTACTTATCTTACGATATTGTCATAAAATATTAATACACAATATTATATTGTCATACTCTAAACACTAAGAAAAATACTGGCAATAGTATTAAAATATTAAAAAATATATAGGCCTAATACTCATTCATACATTTTATCAGAACTATGAGAGAACTGTTTTGTTTGATGCATTATCAGTCTTGTAAAATAGCACATCAAATCTTTTATAAAATATTTTTTTAAACTATTGTAAGTTATAAGAGGTGGGTAGGTCTATTTTTCAAATATTATGATATTGTAAATATAACTTTTTTACAATTTCTTATTATGTAGGCCTATGCCTATAGCATGAGTCACATAGGCCTATACTTACACATTGCCTCAAAGAAGTTGATCAATCAAAATAAGAAATATATGACATTTATTCATGTACTAGAATGTTATTTATGCGTTACGGTATTCATGATATATACATTTAATATATTAGTTGTATTTGTGTACAAAATATTCTTTTACACATTACTAATAAGTAGGTCCACAGTTTTAAACTTAAAGTTGAATTACAATATTTTAAATTCCAACATTGAAAAATCAACTCAATAAATATTGAAATATCAACGTTTTGTTATTCATAAGGAACATTTTTGTTATACAGTGAAAATATAATATAATGAGGGTAAGAAATAATTTTAAAATTATATAATCTCCTTTTATTTTTAATGTTGTTTTGTTTCAGAATAAGTGTTCATATTTTGTAAATAATATGATATTACTATAAATACTTATTAGCGAATTTCCATAGGAAAAATGAGCTATTGCAGTGGTCCTTATGGTGAGACCCAAGGTCGGGAGTAGCAAATGAGCACCGATCATGGTCCCCAGAACACGTTTTGGGGTGTCAAAAAAATTCATATATATATGTATATATGTGTTCGCACTCTAGCGGCCGCATTTTAAGTCCGATTTGGTCCAAATTTGGTACACGTGTTGGTTGTCTATGTGGCTCGGACGAGTTCGTTAGCCAAAAAAATCCAACAACCGGAAGTACGTTTTTTGACCAGAAGTAACTATTTTTTGAGATTTTTACTACGAGAATGAAATGTTTTTAGAGTTTTTTCTAACAATATAAATGTAGGATGTTATTCTGCGCATTTTGTTTTTTTACGCGACCTTATAGCTCGCTTGGGTCCCCCAAAATAAAAAAAAAAACGTAAAATACCATAAAAGTACCCAGTTCAAAGCCAAGTGATGCAAACTCGCGAGGCCACTAGGAGGAAACAAATTCTACTAATATATTGCATACATACAGACAGCTGTTCAACGCCTTCGTGAGTAGACCTATTTCCCAAATTGTTGGTTGAAACCCTAAAACATAGGCATATAAACTTAATTTTGGAAATTTGCTCAACTCACGTCAGCGGTGCAGCTGCGTGGTCGATTTATTTTAGATTCTTAAATAATTGTTTTAAGAGTGTTCGCATGTTTGCTTTCCTATTATTGACTTAACTTAATTGTTGTAATGTGCAAAATTTGTCCTTCCTACAATTCATCTGTTTCTAACCTTTCGTTATGGACTAGAAATAGTTTGCGATTTGACCGTAAGGTAGCAGGCGCTAACGGAACTTGCAAGTCATCGTTGTTCAGTGTCTCATTCTGACGGGAAGTCTTCTAAGCTTTCGGCAATGAATAGGGGAAAGTAACTCCGCCCAGTTCACCCTTTTCTATACATCACATTCGTTTCCTTCTACTTTAAGACGCCCCTTCGCCCGCCAAACTCAAATATGACTACACTTTCAAGTTAGGCCAATGCACGTAACAACTTAATTAAACATTTCACTATTTCTTGAATTAGAATAGTTAAAATTATATTAGATAATATACCACCGATTGGTAATGCAAATTTGTTTATGAATTTTGAAGGCTTCAACTTAATGTCGTCTACACCTCTTTGTAGTTAAACAGTTTATATAGCGTTAGATTTTCAATACGAGATGATATCAACTTTTAATAGAAAATGTTATAGTTAGTAAAAATTAAGCGAAGCACGTTGCATTTAACGATCATGGAAATATTAATTATTAATTTTGTATTATATTTCTAACGATAAAACCTTACCTAGAAATGTCAATATAAGCATTGCAAGACGTGACAACACTTAAGAAGTGGCGAATTCATCGTTGAGCTAAAACAATGATTGTCCAGCCAATATGATAATTTAACAAACCACTTCGAACCATTTGAAGGATTTACGACACCAGCAAGGTTAAAGTTAACAGGGACTATTTTCCAGCGATGAATCAGGGTCAGATGAGAAGTTGAAAACCATTGTAGACGTTTTCGACATGTGTTTTCCCTCTGTTGCAGGCATCTGATTCAAAGTTTCCTGTTTCAATGTTGTACAAGACCACCAAATTTGTGATGGCTCTTCCATTCAGTGTCTTTCTAATTTGAAGTAAAGATGTGCGTCACACTTAATGTTCAGGAATGTAAAAAGAGGTTTATTTCCACAAATTGCCCAAAACATGTGTTAATTCAATCAAGTATTGAAATAATATGACTTAAACTTTGGATTAGTTTTGAAGTTCAAACATGATTGTTGTCTAATGATAATTACTGAATCAATAAATAATATTAAGGGTCTGCTGTAGTGGCAGCCATCTTGGATTTTTATCCCATAAGAGCAATGTTAAATTTCAAACCATTTATTTCGTTTATTTTTTATCATATAGGCTAATTGTTTGCAAGGTCTCATTTTAAGCACAGTCACAATACGCACCCGTTTTGCATTTTACATTTAAAAAAAATGCTTTTCATTTGTTGTGTAATTGACATTTTGCAAGTACAAAGTTTGATTTTTTTTCCTAACACAATACAAAAGTTATAACGAAAAATAATTTGCAAGGCGGATCTGAAATTTTATAAAGAATATTTAGTTTTTTCAACACTCAATTACAAAAGATTTAAAAAAAGATAGAGTTATAAAATGGTTTGAAATGAGGCAATGTCAGCGCAAGAAATTGCACTGTTTAGATAGGGATATAGTGAGAGGCGCTTGTGTTTCCGGTTGCTTTCTCGTTTACTGGAGCAGACCCTTAACTGTCATTTAACAATAACAATGCATAGGCTGAATCTACATTTGAACATAAAATAAAACGATTACAACTCCTAATATATTTATTATTATTCTTAAAATGGTTTTCTACTTAAGGTATAATTCAATATTTAAACAATTACTCAGTATAAGAAAACTGATATATTAAAACTCAGTATCAGAGATATTAAATTAATATTTTTAAAGTATACATTATTGTATTGGGCAATTTTATAAATCATCCCTACTTATTTATTATTATACCTTGAATCGACATATTTGTTGTAGGCATCAGATAAACTTCATGAGTTCTTAACTCATTACATTGCCTAAACAAAAATAAGTACACCTCAAATCATATTTTTTAACTTAAAAATGCATTAAAGTTTTGATATTTTGATGAAGTGAATATTGGTTGGCGTAACATGTTTAAAGTTTTTGTTGTTGTTGTTATAATATGTGTAAACATAAGGTAATTGCCCTCTATTCAACTATTTATCTAAATATTTTATTAGACTTATATTCTCTGTTACTGCACAATACTATCCCTATTCAATCCAAAGTCTACAAACAGGTAGGCCTAATGTCAAACAGGCATCAGTGCGAATTACACCTTCGCTTTCACTAAACGGATAAATCACACAGTTCACTGAGTTATTGGTAACGGATAATGTGTTTATGGAACATCAAACCTAATCTTCTGCCAAACACACCATGGACACAAACCTTTCCAATATTTTACCGTTTAAGATACGTTTTAGTATTTTTTTGCCCAGTGTTTTTACTTTATGACAGTTACACTAATAAAGTCAGGGTGGTACAATGCAATTAAGAGCATAATGTAAAATGTTCAATTGACTGATGTTTGAGAGTTAAATTATGTAAATCAAATTTAATTGGTTTTAAGTTTGAAATTTACAATAGGCCTATAGATCGCCTATTGCTCGATATTTTTATTTGATAAGTAAACTATAAACATTCTTACAAATAATTTACCAACACCTTTATTCTTACTAATAAAAGTAACAATTTATTCATAAGAAATTCTCCTTAATGTAATATTTATAGTGAATAGAAGTAACGCCCTTTATCTCGCTTGATAGTGAAATAATAAATCGAAGCAGCTTTGCGAGTTTAACTCGCTCCCCAAGAGTCACTTATTGTTTGTTCCCCACTAAAGCCTTATTAATACTTCTTATTTCTAATATACCGAACTAATTATATAACCAATAACAATTGTGGGAATAAATGTCTCAATAAGGGTAGAAACCAGCAAAAGGGGGTGACGCTCCCAAACACTGTATTACTGTATCCATATGAATTCAAATCATATTTTCATAAATTTACTCAAAAGTTTGGATCTTTAAAATTTATTTCAGAGATACTCTCTAAAATAGTACTTTTTGAAATTTTGCAGTACTTTCGGATATTTAAGGGAATCGGGCTATGATGTAGGCCTACATTTAGAAAATATCTAGAAAAGTATGCTTCACAAGATTATTAAAAATAATTTTAATATCCTTAAATAAAGCTAGCATAATAATTTCATACGATAATATATAATAAACATAATATTTTTTGAGACCAAACTTTGCCCCTTCCAATATAATATATACCTTGTCAATACGTATTGAATTTGAAATATTGGAATATAGGCTACAGTATTATGCTCAGTATGCCTATTGTATTTTATATTTCAGCTTGCTACCTTTATCCGTTCCTGATCAATTTAAAGGGACAGACAAACGAATGGACTACAAGTTTACATTTTTAATTTTTGTTCAGAACAAAATTGAAATTGTAATAAATTTGTAGATTTATTTGATGGAAAACTGATGTGATTTATAATGTATTTTTAAAACGAGCCAAAGATGATTTTATATTTTATGTGTCAGTATTAATATTTCCCATGCATACAATTTTAAAGCATTCCTATTTTCTGTTTAACGTTTTTATAATAATAACTATAAGTCATTCTTAATTTAATTTTTAGAATGGCCTGGTTTTCAGCTTTTGCTTGCAATTATTACGGCAAATTATTTTAAGGTGAATAAGATAAAACAATTATTGTTTTGAGAGTCTTTATTTAGGGTAAAGTAAGTAGGCTACTATCAGGTCCTCTCTACTACTTAAACCAATAGACAATTAACATTTATATGTATAATAAAGAAAAAGGAATCGTATATATAAGACAAGGAATTTCAAAACAAAGAAAAATCATGCATTAACATAATACAACAATCCTTTCAAAAAGTAAAATGAAATTGAATTTAAATAACACTTTTTAAATACGTATTTATTCCTCTAGTTTGAAGGACATCATGCAATTTAGTTAAAGTATAAAAGATCTAAACCATGAAGGTTTAAAAGATATAATTGTTTATAATAGGGGCTAACATGATCATCGAGTTATATCTAAATAAAAAATAGTTCGATCACACAGCTAAACCTGAAATGAGTTGAGAGAAATTTCTATTTGGGATATTTGTCTACTCACGAAGGCCTGCGAGTACGAAATATCGTATAACTTATTACTAGAATTTAATTTCTCCTCAACCACCTGCCTGCTCACGCGTTGCTTCGTTCCGATACACTTTGCGAATTACATTGCCCTTGTCGCTCGCTTATCTTGTAGCAGGTAAACTCGCTTTTTATGCTTCTTTTAGGGAACATTTTTGGTATTTTACGTTTTTGGGGGAACCAGACGAGCTATAAGGTCATGAAAAAATCAAAATGTACAGAATAATCTTCTATATTTATTTGCATACAGCCCCAAAAAGTTTAATATTAGTACTAAAAATCTAAATAGGATACATGATACTTTCAAAATTTGTTTTCCTGCAACAATATGTTTCAAAATGTTGGCAGTTAAAAACTGTCAATGTTAAATATCTATTAAACTATACAAGTTACAAAAAAATTTAAAGTTACCAAATTTTTGGACTATTTTAAGACAAATCTAAAGATTTTTAGTAATTGAGAGATAAATAACGGAGATAACTAAAATTGAGTGGTCTAATGTAGGGCGATCGGGTGCTGAAGGGGGTTATATTATCTACATATAATTAATAAACGGTAGGCCTACCAGGAATTGGCACATACTTTCTCACAAACATATTTAAATTATTAAACAGATTCACTGTGACTTCATAATTATTGTAGGAGGGGTAGGAGAGGTAGTATTAAAGTAGGAGATTAACTAATAAATATTATTATTATTAGCTAGAGAGAAAACTATTCGATCGATTTCGAATAAATTTGCACCAAACACGTCAATTAGGCCTGTATAGATGCACGAAAAGATTTTTTGAAAAATGTTGATAACAACTCCCTTTTCTGCAAAAAAAACCAAAATCAGTTATTATTATTAATGACGAGAATAAACAAGAATTTTTAGAAAGATGTGGTTTTGCATATGGCAGGGTACATTAAGGGCAACATTGTATCAAAATCGTTAGAGCCGTTTTTTTATAAAAAAAATAATAACTGATAGCAACACATAGTTGTTTACATTTATTACAATAGAAACTTCACTTAGCAAATTTATAATCAGTTTATTATTCTACAATACCAATAGCTTTTTTTTGGGTAGATTGACAAACTAAAAGCAAATACAAACAAAAATCAACGAAAAATGTTTACTGTAATATAATTCAATTCAAACATCGGTTGTTACTGGTATTATTATAACTAAAACAGCTGATTTCGATCAAAAAGTGAATGTACTAAAAAATGTTCAAAAAGGCTAAAAGTAAAACAAGCACGAGGTAAAGTAAAACAAAGAGGTATAATTACTTGCGCTAAACACTGCTGAGAGTGTGCATACACGCACTTTATTCAGCTGTAGTTATAGGAAAAAGCCGTTTATTTGCAACCAATTTGGCTTATTTAGAATCAGGTGATTATTCTTCACAACTATCAGTTTTTTTAGATTAGATAAAAGCAAACAAAAGGTTTACTTTATTATAAGTCAAACATCTAGATAAAAATGTCTTAACATATGGATTTGTAGTTAATGTAAAATATTCGCCTGTTCCCGTTTCGGAAAACCATCAGCTTTGTTTTTTTACACCCCAAACAACAAACCTAAAAATGGCGTGTATCATAAAGCATTGCAATGAAGGAAATAGTAATGTCACAGCAAACCACTCGAATTAAAGCATTTCTTTGGATCATCACAAGAAAATGAAGGTGCCTTTATCCAACACGTTTTTGACAACGCTGATGTCAACATTCGAACATTGGACAGCCTAAATATTTTAACGCTACAGGTGGGATACAATGTATTACGCCCGACAAAAAAGTTCAAACTGTAGAAAAAGTTGAAAGGCAATGTAGTGGAGCTTTTAACCCCGAAAGTATAAGGATAAGAGAGTATGCAAGGAAAACTGGATGTAAGGGGATTGAGTAGTATTAATGTGAAAAATTACAATGTCATGAAAGCTTGCTTGAATATTACTGATTCCACAATAACTAACTACCTTATTCTCTTTAAATTACATTTGGCTTTCTGGTACTAATGTACAACCCGGTTAGAATGGTTTTATGAACGTAATTAAAAAACCATAAACAAAGAGAAATGTGATGGGACATTGTAATGACTGTTCCTTTTATTGATTTGGACACTCTAACAATTCAAAAATTTTCACTGCTTTATGTTTTGCACCCGAAGACAGCCGAAAATAAAATCAGTCATGCATAGTTACTTTTGCCCAACCTCTATTTTTGAAAGTGTCCGAGATTGTAGCTTCTGCAGAAAAATGTGTGATCATTTACAAAATGTACAATTTAAAGAATTGTACAGAATGCACAAATATGTGCGAACACTGAAGTGGATATTCTTGCACAATACCTTTGAAGATTAAGCCAAAATTGATGACAGCTAAAATGTTTAAATATTTTTATCAATAATTTTATATGGTATTTTTTCATTAAACAACAATTTAATCAATCAATATTATAAACATTTGTAAATAAAAATAGTAATTATATTATTGAAAAAAAATATAATAATACAAAAAACGGGGGGTCCGTGATGCTGTGGACAGGCACTGATTGAATAATGGAAAGACCTCAATATTAAGGCGAGGAGTCAAAACTCCCCCGAACCAAAACTTGCAAATATTTAAAAATATAGCCTATATATGATTTTTAATGACACACCAAACGTGTTCTGGGGACCATGACCGGTGCTCATTTGCTATTCCCGACCTTGGGTTAACACCAACCCATAAGGGCCCATAAGGGGGGGGACCTTGGGTAACCCATAAGGTCCACTGCAATAGCTCATTTTTCCTATGGAAATTCGCTAATAACAAGGAAAATCTGCTTATTTTTGTAATAGTTCGTAAAATGATAGTATGCTAATAGACCTACAGTACCATTTTAAGTCATAATATCATGCTATCAGTACTGGTATAAAAAACAAACTTACTCTAAGTGATGCCGCAACAACCAACCACGCATTATGGCTATCATAGTAGTCTGTAAGGCTTATACTTTGTAGTCTGTGTTTCCGACCCTCAAAATGTAAAGTTAGGTACATATTTAAAGAAGGGCAAGAGCTGCGCTACAATTTTTATTTTACATATTTTTCGATATTATAACAAATAAAAGTGCTGTTTTCTAAAAACTACGTAAAATATGATTTTTCAGCAGAACATTTTTTTTTTAGAATAGACGTAGAGAAATACAATCATATAAATAGCATCAATGTAAAATGAAAAATAAAATGGTGGAGTTATGAGCAATAACAAAAATACCCTCGAAATGGATGTTCAAGGGGGGCTAGAGGGCGAGCACAATGGGGAGGGGCGGGGACTTTTGAGGAAATACTTCCCTAAGTAGGTCCTAACAACTGGCGAAAAATCAGCTTGTCTCTAATTTCTTCCGTCACTAAACCTTCATTGCCTGGGCTAAATGTACTCTAGATTAACTATACCTTATATTTTACTATACCTATATAAAAAATGAATTTTTGTTTCTTTGCTTCTTTTTTTCTTTGTCCTCTAAAGACTCAAAAACTATTCGATCGATTTCACTAAAAATTTCACAGTTTATCCATAATGTTGCGAGGAGTGTTTAGACGTTACAATTAATTACTACAGTCTAAGGAGTTGAAATGGGGTTACTACCCCTATGCACTAAATATAAATTAAACTAACTTTCTACAGCTAATAAAAAGCTAAAATTATGTAATATTATTTTTAAGTGATATAAAACCATTTGAAATTTGATTACTTAAGTCAAAGGGATGAAATGGAATAACTACCATTTAAATAATAATCGATGCATTTACTATTTTTATATTCTCAAAAACTACTCAACTAATTTGAATAAAAATTGCAAAATTTACCATATTAGTATCAGGTTTGTTTAAAGAATATGGTCACTACAATCAAAGAGATTACAATGTGGTAGCTACCCCTATACAATAAAAATAAATTGCACTAACTTCCTAAAAACTATAAAATCTAAATGTGTGTAATATTATTCTTAAGTGTCATACAAACCATTTGCAATTCGATTAATCAAGTCAAAGTAGAAATGGAATAACTACCCTTAAAATTAAATCAAGCAATAGCGAAGCATTACCGGGTTTACTAATAATGAAATAGTAATAAAAATTTAACAAGTATATGTAACATTTTTAAT
This sequence comes from Philaenus spumarius, assembly GCA_018207615.1. NCBI lineage: Eukaryota > Metazoa > Arthropoda > Insecta > Hemiptera > Aphrophoridae > Philaenus > Philaenus spumarius. Next base: position 2,024,803 of record JAGFPH010000001.1, read on the forward strand.
TACACCCCAAAACGTGTTCTGGGGACCATGATCGGTACTCATTTACTACTCCCGACCTTATTTCTCACCATAAAGGTCACTGCAATAGCTCACTTTTCCTATTGAAATTCGATAATAAACATATCAAAGCACTTTGAGATTTTTTAGCTGCGGTATAGTTGAAACTAAGGTTATAAAGTAATTAGTTTTTCTGGCTACACGTTCTGCATGTACACGTGGTCTCTTACACAGTGCTTAGTCATTTTTATTTTAGATAGTTTCCTTATTACAAAACTGAGTATAAAATATAGTGCCCAAGTTCTAAATTTTTTAAACACGAATACAATTAGAAATGTTTGGTCAATTTTGAGTTCTGATAGTAATAAAAAGACAAAATCAAATTTTTACGTTTAGGGCTGCCATTTTGAAATATATAAACAAATTTAAAATACTTAATTTTAAGAGCTATAAAAATTATGTAACTTTCGACCTAAGTTTGTATTTAGACATTTTCAAAAGTAACCCCCAAACTACGCACTCTCTTCAAGATATGAACAAATTTATTCTATAGGCCTATACAAAATAAATATAAACAGTGGTTCAAAAATTTCGAAACAAACATTAAATTTATAACGACTTCTACAATATTAATATTACTATTGTTATCAAATTCCCCATTCTGTTTCTAAATTTTAGGATTGTTCCTTGGATCAATCTGTGAGTCACATTGTCCCATAAACGTAGGAGCGGAAATGTTTAGTACCCGCGGCTAGCCGTCATTTAGTTTATTCTGAACAATTAACACGTTTTTTTAATGAAACGAAATGTTGTAAACTTGTTAATAACACAAAGTTCTAATAACAACAAAATAGAATGAAAATAATAAATACAAAATCAAATAAAAATCAACCTGATCAGTTAATCCATTTCCGTTCGATATGTGTAAAACTTAAACTGTTTAAATCTAAACTAAACATTCTATAAATGAATCTTTGTATTGTAAAATGTTAGTAATTTCGTGTAATTCATTATATTAGTTTCTCAGATTAATTTCATAAAATCTAAGATTAAGTAAAGTACTGTAATGTAGAATTTATTAATGAGCAGAATTCAGAGATAATATTCTTTGAATTATCTGTCGTTTTCAGGATTAACACGTTCACTTCTACGCAAATTTCGTATTTCCTATGCTAGAAATGACCTTTTATTTTTTATATTTATAGCCTAAATAAGTAGAAATTACTTATTTTTTATTTTTGAACCTTTCTACGTAATAATTAGCCTACTAAATTTTAAAGCGGACGCACATAGGTTAAAAATTGGCGTGCGAAGCACGCAATGCTATGTGCATTGAAAATTCAACTAGTACGGGGGATGGCGTGTGAAGCATGCAATGCTCTGAGTATTGATAATACCCCCAATATGGGGGTTGGCGTGCGAAGCACGCAATGCACTGTGTATTGAAAATACTCAAAATATGGGTGTTGGAGTGCACTGTGCGTCGGCCGATTCTCATAGTGTTCAGTGTCAAGCTCACAGTGCGTCCTTAACAGTGAACGTGTTAAAGTCACTTTGTCTTTGTTGATTAATACTCAAATTACTTCGTCGGCTAATATACCTACTACTTGTTGATAATAATACTTTGTGCCAGCTTCGTCAGGCTTAGCACTAACACATATAAATTTAACACATTAAACTACACTAAACACAATCCAAGTACTGTATAACTCTTCAATTGTATACAATTGTCAGGTTAGTTCTACATATTTAGGTTAGTCCTCGTCCTATTCGGTCGCTATTTGGACGGGAGCAGCTATGATCAGTTTTAATATTGAGGGTTCAAAGCTTGACCATTTTGTTTATAATTTATCTTTTCCTTTAACTTTGCGATTGTATCATAGATAGGGTTGGAAGAAAAATTCAATTTATAGTTCAACCTGTTTGGGTTGTTTTTGCTTTCTGTATAAATTTGAAATTCCTCCCTATATTCATTGTGGTAGGCTATCTTTTTAGGCGTTGTGTAATATTTACAAATTTGTATTTGTGATTATGTTTGTGTAGATGTGATCGTCATAATTAAGTGTTCCAAGTCTGCCTATCTGCTGTTTTTTTTTTGTTGGGGATATGTGGCTGGCTGAGACACAAAAGGAAGCAAAATGCAAATCAAGCATTTTTACTCGGACAAATCAATGCCATTTTCTTTTGCGACTCACTAGAAATTCTTATGTGATAAATATGTCAAGAAATAATTATAGAAAGATCTGTGCGTGTGCGTAAAATATGACGTGGTGTGATTGGTGTTCTAAACACATAACCCGGTACCAAGAAGGCTTCTTTCTCAGTGACATGTATGATTTATCAGTTTAGTGAAAGCGTAAAGCGTAATTCACACTGCTACGTTGGACATTACCTACGTGTGGACTTTAAATTGAATTGGGAAAGAGATAGTTTTGTACAATAATAGAGAATATATGTCTGGTAAATCATTTAGATAAATATTTAAATTGATAACAACTACCTTATGTTTTTACATAGGCCTATATGTATTATGAAAATAAACTTTAAAAAATTTTCTCCAACCGCGATTCCTTACAATAAGGTTCTAACATTTAAAAATACCTTTTTGAGGTGAAAACTCTTTAGGCGCACGGAACACTTTTTGGATGAGTTCAAATATAGCAACTCGCGATACGCACTTAAAGTGAGACACTTTGCGTGTTTGATTTCGCCGATGATGTCTTCTTCATTGGTTTACACACGTAGGGCCTACTAATAGGCTATAATCCAGAAGTTTAATGTAACAGCTGAGCTTAAAAGAAGGAGAAATCGACGAAATAAAATAGGCAGTGGTAAATTCAAAGGCATAAACTTAATAGCTGTGTGGGTGTATCACGCCATGCTACCGATGAAATGGACATTGTTCTTCTTTATTTTGTAAGTTGTGTAAATTAGTGTAGGCTACTTGGTGATACCTCTAAAATAATCATATTTCGGATTAAATCAATATATAACCAACGATGTATATTCATGACAGTTTTCATTTCTATCGGCAGTCCCACGACTGCTTTATTTTTTAAATTATAATGTTGTTGATACGTCAGAAAAGGTGTACCGTTAGAAAAAATGGTACTAAATTAGGAGTAATGAGTTCCAGCAACATTTGGGATACATCTTCAAATCGGCAGTGTGAGAGCGAGCATTAAACCGAAGGAAGCAAGCTCAACTGTGGGTAAATTCTCCTAGTGGAACCACCAGCAAAAATTACATTATCTTTTGAAATTATATAATAGGAATCAGCAGTGATAGCCGTTGTGTATGAAAATCCAGAAAAATATTATCTTGTGAATCGCAATAGAAAAGTAGTAATTATTTTGTTGGGTTTTCTGTGATGGTGGTGAGCGTGGCTGTAACTATTGTAGGCTATGCTACTAGTACTACTATGGATTGAAACAGTGACGAGATGTTTCACCATAAGTTATGTTACTATAAACGTATTTATATACCTTGATCTGTTAAGTATAATTACGTGAAATCTGACTATGTATATTACATGACAATATAAATGATATGGCTTCAAGTAGTGCAAAGAATACAGAAATTAAAAAAAAATATTTAAAAGAAAGTTCAGACCTCTAAATTAAATTTCGACCATGCATCTGAAGCGCTGACGTGAGTAGAGCGAATTTTCAAAATTAAGTTTTAGAGTTTCAACCAACTATTTGGAAAATTGGTCAATTCACGAGGGCTATGAATACCTGCCTATGTGTACGAAATATATTAGTAGAATTTTGTATCCACCTCAGATTTAAGCCCTGTCTCACGCGCTTTGCGAGTTTGCACCTTGACCTTGAGTCCTCGAATTATGGACTGCTTCGCTTCGCTCGCAGCAGACAAACTTGCTTCGTGAGATAAAAAAAACATTCTACGTTTATGGTATTTTACGTTTTCATTGTTTTTGGAAGAACTAGACGGTCGTGTTAGAAAACAAAATGTGCAGAATAATATTATCTCTGATTTATTTTGTTATATAAAACCCCCCAACAAATTAATTCTACTAAGGCAAATCTAAAACAATTACTTGCAGTCAAAAAAGTGCTTCAGGTTGTTGGATTTTTTGGTTAACGAACTCGGCCGAGCTTCTTTGAAAAGCAACTTGTTTAAGTAAATATCGCAACAATCGTATATAATATAATCTGCATTTGCTTCGCCGCAAGTCGCCATAGGGGATGATGAGCAAAGTGAGCAGGAGGTGGAGCCCACTAATAAATAATAAAAAAACAGCAATTTAAAATGCTTCCAAATGTGGTGGGAAAAGTGTAACATTTTTATGAACATAGGAAATTAGTAATCTAGAAAAGTTGTATGGTAAAATATTCTGAAATATAGATTTTAATTTCGACAGATTTAAAATTATTGTTTATTATAACAAAACATAAAAAATGAACAAACATTGTATGCAATAACTGGCATATTTAGATGATATTATAAAACATATTTTTAAACTGATTGGGACGACAAGACAGTACTTTTGGAGACTCTAGAGTTCTAGAACGTTCAACATGACTCTTTCTAGAACGTTCTCGTTGTAGAACGAGACTTACTTTTGCAAAACGAGACGATACCAAAACCAACCCAAGTCTCGTGTACTGAACTGTCGTAAAAATATCTGAAAATATCTTAATAGGTTTTAATACGATAGACCGATTCGTCTAAAAACAGTAATTCTTGACTCTCTCAATAATTAAAAGTGACGCTTTGTTTTGTATAACGAACTAGCAGAACATAGAGAACTGTTTAACAAAATGGTTACTATGATAGCCCAAACTAAAAATTTAACAGACGACTTTCGTGAATCTCTGTACACAGAGAAAGGTAAACAACAAAATGTAAGTTTACAATATAAAAAGAATGATTTTTTCCGTCTGTGTGACTTTATTATTTGTTTAAAGTAATTCACTTACTTGAACATGTCGCGTTTTGGAACTCTATTCCATCATCAGATTGTAGCTCTAGTGAGGTCGTTAGCACATTAAAATAACCGTTCACCACAGCTATCTATTTTATTGTATTTATTTCATTATGAAAATCTTGATCGTTTGATTCGATGGTGTGCACACACGGAATATATTTTATGTGTTATTGTGCGTGTTTAAATGTGTTTGTGTTGTTTCGTGTATGTATTTATTTTAATGTGTTAACGACCTCGCTAGAGCGAGAATCTGATGATGGAATAGAGTTCCTAAACGCGTCATGTTCAAGTAAGTGAATTACTTTAAACAAATAGTAAAGCCACACAGACGGAAAAAAATCATTCTTTTTATTCAAATTTGTGACTTTAATACAAATACAACGAATTTTAAACTTTACAATATTTTAAAATTCTAATTTACATTTGATACAACCGTTATAGTCCAATAAAAATAGATATAACTGTATTAAAATTTGAAATTATTTTTATATCAGGCTGAATGTTTGCTTATATAACAAATTTGTATTGTGAGAGTTCCTCATCATCCGACAACCACGGGTTCAATAATTACGTGTGATCAAGGGTAGCGAAAATTATTTTTAGATAATGAAGTATTTCTTTTGACAAAAAAAAAAAATTTCTTACAAACTTTTAGCTGAGACGATATGCTATACAAATTTTATTCGTTATCGTAATCATTCACAAGAAATACGGATTCGAAAAATCGTTATTGTCTCGCTAATAGCAATGCTAATAGGTCTGTAAATAGTCGCGACCCATTAGGCCTAATCCACGATGTCTCAACAACGATTAATCTGGCGGTAACCGTATGATTGACCATGATCGATATCTGACAATGACCAGCAAAACTCCAGATAATTTTAATTCTAATTCACAACAGTTACAATTATTACGACAGCCTTAAATGCTATTTAATAACTCGGTTTAGTTCTTTTCCCAACTTCTTTAATTATAATAAACATAAAATATGATTTAGTCTTGTGTTAATCCTTTTCTCTTCTATAATAGCAACAACACTTAAGAAAGCTAACTAGGATTGTTCCCATGTCTAAATCATATTCTGCGATAAACATAAAATATTATTATTTTTCACATCATTCACTACATTTATTTTGTATAGCCTACACGTGTTGGTGTTACGTTGCTTGTTGATTTTTGGAAGGTTGCCGACAGCTGAATCATATTCTTTAGTAACAAAACTCAACTGTAAATCGGGTTTTAAAGAAGTACATTGGTACTCAAAGTACTAAGGTTGGAGAGGAGATTTAGCTCGAATACATTAATTTTTAAATGTCCATTCCTAGTTTTCAGGATAAATTTCGTTATTTCCAAGCCATGTTTGAATTTGGTAATAATCGCGATAAAATTGTTGTGTTGAACAGCAGCAGAAGGTGTCAGAAGAAGAGAAATTCCTTTTGTAACAACTTTAGAGTCTACCTGCGAGTTTATTTTCTACATTTAGTAATTTAGAATATATACAGGGCAAATTAAACGGAAAAGCTAGAAAGTTGAAATGGCAAAGTAGAACTGACGTATGCAAATTTTTTTTTTGACATTTGGGGATTTAATTTGAATGTAAAAAATGTATTTGAATATGACATTTTAAATAAAAGACGATCTTTGCAAATTAAATAATTTGAAGTAATAACTGTTTACCAATGATCAGAACAAAAATTTCAGAAGAATATAAAATAAGCAAAGTTACGTTTTTCAAATATGCAGTTGGGCCAAACCCAAATCTTGGCAGTAAGTTATGTAATTTGTTAAATAATAATAATTGTAAAGTGAGTTCTCTTTTTGCACCGTAGCCTATTGAAGAAGGTCGTCAAAATTTAGCTATGGCGAATTGCTGTTTGCAATAACTCAATTTTCAATAAAATGTAATCCCTAAGGCGCTAGTTAAAAAGTCACCCTATAGGCCTATAGCCTACATATAATAGCAATACATTTTTAAGTACATTATTCGAGCTGCGAAGAGTCACATATGTATATTCTTTGAATAAAACTCAACTCAATTTTGTAAGAAGGCTTGTTTTTTCTTGAAAAGTTCAAAGTTTTCTAGATATTTGTAGGGAACCTTTTCGCAACCTCCGATCATGCGTTTGGTGGATCTACTGATCTATGAGGAACTGTCATTATTACCTAGACTCTTTAGGATGTGCAATACCACTCGAGCAAAATCATTGAATCCAGTGAGCGGAGCCAACCAAATATGATTTTACATTGTTAAAGCAATCGAGCGAGACTAGAATATCGTTTGTATACACTTTCGTTTTTACTAATGCCGATCTTATTTTTAGTTTCTGTTAAATGAGTAGGCCTTATACATTTAATTTAAATTTGCAGAAAGCTCCAATGTATAGTTTAGTAGATAACATTCGACCCGATGTTTTAGTGCTTTCTAGTGACTTGACAGAAAATCTTGGTTTTCGTCTTGTTTATAAACAAATATTATTAAATAAAAATGTAAAATTTACAATTTTTGTCACCTACAAATTTTAATTTAGTTGTTCATGAACGATTTCCTGATAATTACAGAAGATGTTCTTCAAAATTCTATGAAAGATAAGTTATATTAAAGAGGACTGAATGGGAGTGTTTCGCACACTCTTAACACTACTGTGTATGTAATACTTCAGCCAGTAATTTTCCAACTATTGGATAATTCCTGTCTGATATTCCTGCATAACAGATCTGTGGAAATAGAAAACTAAAGGTCGGAAAAAATTTTTAAAAGGATTTTACTATCTTTAAATCTTAGAATTTACTAGCTGACCCGTGTGAATATTTCGCAAGTTAAGAGTAGGCCTACACCTGATTTAACACGTAGATTTAATTCAGTTAATTACTATTATTTATTTACGTTAGTTTATATATAACAGTTTCCATATAGAATCTTAGAAAGTAAACAATTAAACTAACAGTTGCCATGCTAGTTAAACAGATTGTTAATAGATGGCACCTTTTATTTGGAACCATTTTAAGTATAATATAAAAGTTTTTTAATACATGTTTGTAAAGAAAACATGCATTTTAAGCGGTTTGTATATTTTTCGTCAATAGCGGGGAACAAAAGCTATAAAATGATTTTGAATAATTAATTTTGATGAAGAATTAAAGGAGATCTCGCTTAGCGACAAAAAAACACATTTGAGAAATAATATATATATTTTACTTTTAATAATAAGTACACGTGCAATAGTACAAACAATATTAGATTCCAAAAAAGTTTGTGGTAATAATGTACTTTGAAATATTTGCTCTTTACAGAAACTAAATTATTAAACATTCGCTTCATCATAGACGGTGAAATGCGAAAAAGAAAAAACATACGAACTTCTAGAAAACTTCAAGTTTAAAGCCGTACAGCTCAAGCTAATGCGTTTTTGTTATTTATAAAGATGAAACATAATATATTAAACCCGGATTCACAATTCCGAGTTTGGTAAACATTGTATGGAAAAGTTATATTACACAAAGTGCTTCGTGTTACGTTAGCCTCCACAACATTGGTAAAACTTTATCAACATGGCGGCCATATAAATAACTCTTACATTCTATACTTTGAATATTACTTTATTTTCTGGTTAGGTTTACTTGATTAAAATCTCATATCTCTATTCAAGTACGGTTTTACAACATCGTCTTTAATATTTTTCGTTCGTCAATCTGTGTAAATTTCCACTGTGAAATGATTTGTTTGAATAATAATAATAAAAAAAAAAAACAATACGAGGCACAACATTTTAAGTCAAGACATATCGCAGGGTTACTAAATTCTTTAAATAGTTCACATATTCTTTTGTAACGTTATATTGTGCAAATTAAAATTATACACAGTGTGTTTCGTGGTCTTCCATTTGATAATAAAGAAACAAGTTCATACAGCCCAGTTTTGTTTGTCATTTGAAATGGACTATTTTATTTTTTTGTAGCCTACAGTTTTTGAAAATACAACATTTAGAGATATTCAATGGTAAATAATTTATTTCCCTATTTTGAAATTTATAGTCTATTACATAAGTTCTTGTTTTGGGCACATATGTCAAAAGTTACATAGAAAAAAGCATATAATTTATTATGTTATCATTTTCCAAAAGTAGTTTTTGTAAATAATCACAATCCGACGCTTAATTTAGTAGATTGGTCTATTTTGGTGTTTTTGTTTTTTCTTAGTTTATGCCATTTGGACTAACGATCTGCGTATAGTGCAGGTAAATTTGTGGGAGTTAGGTGTTCGCTATAAGAAAGGAATTCTGATAATTGCACTCTATGACTAAAATAATCGATTGAGAACAACTACGGAAATCGCGAAAAAAAACCCAAAATTAAAGAATTATTCCTGTCTCGTAAGTAATAGCCTATATTATTATTTTGATTTTGAAGAACCAAATAATCACGCATTCTTCGGAACCACAGAAATTTGTTAGGTAGGTAGGCCTACCAATAAAAAAGGTTTGCCAACTAATAATAAAACACGATTTCTTCGAAACTAAAAAACCTTCAAACTTAAAATTCGGTGCTTATGCCAAGTCCTTTTGGGTCAGGTTCTAAGGTATGTAAAGGTTTTAGACTCAGCTCTACGTAACTTTAAAACTATTAAATACTACAAAACTTATATGTCTTGTCGTGAGTTTTATAGTAATTTTTTATTTACAACTAACAGCTGATTTGTTGTTGGTGAAATCTCACTACGTTCTTCAAAATAATTAGCTGATCGAGGATTTTACATGTTTTCCTGTTCATTAATCAACAAATATAACCTTTATGAAGTTATTTTTAAACTTTGTGATTTTGGTCAGTGGAAAAATATGTATTAACAATAAGATGACAAAATTACCAAATTATAATATGTAATTATCTAATGCTGTTAAATGTTTGACGTGTGTACAGAACATAATGAAAAATGATTGTAGGCTATATTATACATTTTTATGTATATGATAATACTCTCATATAAATAACTAAACGATACAGTTGGCTTATATAAAATCTTAGTCAAGTTATTACTGTTCAAAAGTCGTTATCGTAGTGAACCTGGAGTACACAGCTAGTTGTTTCTAAAATGATTGACACTTTTTACCAAGTATTCAACCATTGATGACTATTTATAAAATATACGGCTCTCACCCATCACATAGCATAGTTAAGTAAAAGTCGTTTTATCCCTCACGTTATAGAACCACGTCTCACAGGTTTCCCGTCTCGCGTCGCACTAGTTCACAACGCAAGCTAAAACTGTTATTATGCGATTAGTGTTTTGCATAGCCTTATTGTTATTGTTACTATTGTTAAGTGTTATTGTTAAGTGTTATGTGTTTCTGTATTTCTAATGAATGAAAACGGAAATAACCTAGCGAAAAGCCCTCATTAATTGCTAAATATCAAAAACTCTGCTAATAGCCTTCTTAGTGCAAATTCTCAAAAATTGATTATTTTGATTTTATATAATTGTAATATAATTATTATTAACAATCATAATAGCGTTATCGAATAAATATATAAAAGTCCCTGTTTCTTGTTACAATATGTCTCTTAATTTAGGCCAACACATTTAGATAATTATCTATTGTTTTAGAACCAAAATACATACATACTCCAAAATCAAACTCCTCCAAAAATGAGCAAATCCTGAATATTTTTACTTTATGTTTATTAACAAAAAATAATCTAATTTTTCTTTTTTTTGGCTCCAACTCCTGAACGATTTCTCTTACTACCCGTTCACTTTGTGTGATTTGAGAACCACTAAATCTGCCTAGTTCTTTTACAACACGCACCAAAGCTCTGTATTTATAAAGCCCTGAAATTTAAACCTCGTATTATACCGAATTAGCAAAACCCAAGACAACGTATCAGTCATACTAACACTTTAGCCTTGGACCTACAAGAGTGCATTTCACATAATGTACGGGTTTCCTTGGGATTAACATTTCTTTCAGAGCTCTTAACATTTGAAGCAAAAAAACTTGATTGGTTCTTAGTTAATTTTGTTAGATCTATAACAACTACTAATTCACAATTTGGTATTCGATAGATGAAATTCATGTTGAAGGTTTGGCCACTGTAAAACTGAATTCTTATTCAGCAATTGTAGAAATATAATTTACAGTGTATGTACACATTTATGTGCATCTAAATCAAATGTAACGGTTTTAAAACTTTGCCAAACATAGGCCTTGTAATATTGTATTTATTGTAAGTCAGATTGTTACATGGCGCTTCTTTAATGAACAAACTATTTCACTGGATGTCACACAAGATTCAGTTTACGTGTACAAAGAATATTAATGAGGGCTGAACAAAATTGGAAGACTAAAACAAAAGATTTAATAGAGGTTGATAAAATTCCTCTGAGTAAAACACAATGGCGGACTGGCTTTGTCTCTTTGTCGTGAAATTTTAATTTCGTCAATCGTCGTTCAAGACCGGCTTATCTAACTTTGCTTTGTCTTTCGAGAGTGATTAAAAATGTATTAGTTAAGCTTTTACGTGTATAATGTTTGTTCGAATTGATTTCCGAAATAAAATTTGAGAACATAGCTTCGTTTGGTTGCATTAATCAAACCATTTACAGAATTTTCTGTCTTTAATATAGTACTGAAGTTTATTTACCAATTTGTACCTATAATTCCTTTGTCTAGGATAGGCTCAGACATACCTTGCCATATATTAAAATTACGTCAGTATGTATTTACAAATGCTTTACCCATGAAGCAGGAGGTTCTGGCGAATGAGTGGTAGGCTAGGCCTACATTTTTTGTGCAATCGTGCCCCGTCTATAGGTTCTTTATTTTTAAGATATAGTTTATAAAAGAAAGTCCAAATGTTAAAAAATGTTGAACGAAATTGAAACTTTACCATTCGGTTTCTTTACCATAAAAAGGATCAAGTTTCACTTTTACCAATAACTATCATACGTATTTGTATTATACAGGGTAAGTAATTGTATGTAAACAGCATATTAGACCTTTAAATGAAGAGAAATGCTGTTCGTGGGTACCTTCTATGTACGACAAATTATTTTATAATTTAAAAAATTGATTTAACATTTAGCGCGAAATTTCAAGAGAAAATCAATGGTGAAAACTCCTCATGGATATTTCGAAAACCATTTTGAAGATATTTTTGAGATCCTGATGAGCGGTTTTCACAATAAGTTTCTCTTGAATCGTATACCGCATGACCATTTTCCTATTAATATATATATATTCAAGATGGTGGACCATCATTTTCAACAAATTCTTTATTTAAACCAGTGTTCATAAATTAAATTATCTGAAGGTCAACTTAATTAGGCACTCATTAGCAGTCCGATAAGATGGAGGTCCGGAAAATTTTCCAAAATGATAACCTAAATTGTGTGGCTATCTGAGACCGTATGTGAGCCCCAAGTACCAATAGCGTTAAATAAATTGAAGAAAACAATGAAAATACGCCATAAATACATACTTTTGCAATCGTGAATTTATTCTTAATCTAATACTAGCGAGTAAAGCTAATTGAATTTGTTCCTACTAAATTTATAAATATTTAAATAAAATATGTTTATATTAATATGAATTCTAGCCTATGTTACTCAGGGATAGTGTAGCTTTTTAATAAAACAAAATTCAGTTGGTTCAGTAGTTCCAGAGATTACTCCCTACATACAAACAAAATTTACCTCTTTATAATATTAGTATAGATAGTGTGTGTTGTTTTTCCTTCAACAGATTTCTTTCTTTAAAAAAATCTATCTTAAAAGTTAGAAATACAGATAATAATTATTGTTTTAAGTTTGAAATCAGCTGATAGTGGAAATATTATAGAGAACAGCTGACTACTGTTATTATTATAGCCAATAAACATATGTAATGGCGCTTACATGTTTGTTAAAATAGAGTATATATATTGTTGTTTTTATGTTCAATAGATGCTGCAGTTTTTAAAAAAATATATAAAAATACGCTTGTATTCAAATGAAAGTTTGTTACAAAATTTCAAAGCGATCGGTGAAGAACTTTCGGAGATTATAGATTTTGAACAAACGCACATTTACATTTTTATTTATATGGATAATATATTAAAATTTTACTCAGTGACATTTTACTTATTGAATACTGAAATCAAGAATATATATAATTTACTACATTATTGTACATTGAATAAAATCATGGCTAAGCAAAAGGTATTCTGCATCTAATTATCTAATTAATATAATATGTACCTTTAACTTATTACGTTATTTGCAATCAACATTGCTTTATTTATGAACATCTAAATTGCTTAAATGTTAATTATAAGTAAAATACCATTTCATACGGACCTTTACTCTTATACTTGGAATTCAGTTCACAAAAATATTTATTTTCACATTTTAATAACTGTTAAGAATTTAATAGCCTTTAAAAATAATTAGTTCTTTTGAAGTTTTAATAATTTTTGATGTATAAACTACCAAATTTTCAATTCAATGTTTTGTTATGTTTTTCATTATTTTGATTTTATATTATTTATAATACTAAGAGACTTGCCTGTTGAGTAAAAAGGAATTTATTTGACTATCGGTTATTCATAAAATTGAAAGAAACCTTACCTAACTTCAAGGCAACATTTCCATACTGAATTTGAAATTGAAGACGAACTGAAGGTAGAGGATTTTTTAAACTTTATCCTTTTTTTCTATAAAATTATTAAGGAAAAATTACATACAATGGGAGTTATTATTTTAATTAAACCCATAGTTAATGTATTAACTCTTAATTGATACTCTTATTCATGAAGACATTGTTAAATAAATATTTTAAGATTAACGACTTAGATACTGAGCAAATTTCTACAAATTATTTCACGCTAACCTTTTCCGTCAAGTTTTATTTCAAGAGCGAATGGTGTAATAGTAATTTTTAAACAGTTATTTAATAGTCTAATAGATTATGAGATCTACAAAAGTGTGCTAGATATATTTATTTAAGATAGGTTGTCTTTGTAAGTTACATTTATGTGTGTAAATGAGGATTTTATGTTTGTCCTTTGCCGAAAAGAAGTGTAAGTAAACAATTAAGCTAAGTTTTAAATTGATGACGTTTTTATTTTAACGTGTTTCTGTATCCTAGGTAACCCTGCGTGCTTTGCACGCCTATCCTGCACTATTAGCGAAATTATTTAACTGCCTATATTTTAATACGCATGTGATTATTTCTTACTAACACTTTTGTCAAAAATAAATTAACATTCCTTCTGAATTTCACTCTGGTCTAGGCCTAACATAAAGATTCATTTTATAACAGATTTTAACATATTCGGTTATATTACAAAACGATTGTCAATGAAATATGCCTAGTCATAGTCTAAACATTTCCAGCTGAAAGTCTGACTAATAAATCTAAAGTTTTAAGCTTTCAGTGAGAAAATGCGAGTAAATTGGAGCTTTGAAAATTATCGTTTTCTAGACACCAAAATGATATAATCGATCAAATAGCAGTAAATTTTATAAGAGAAAATCCTCAGATCTTCTAAAAAGTTTTATATTTATGATACTCTTATGAATGTGTGTTAATTATTACTCAACTATATTTTGAAAATTATGTTTACGTTTTTATTCTAAAGTAAAATGCGTGTTATACTTGCTTATTTTAAGAGGTTTTGTGGTATAAAATTAATCCAGATGTTAGGCAGAGGAATCCAATATACCCGGAAGGTATATCCCACGGAAACTATTGAAACTGTGGCAATACACATTTCCTAGACTCTATTAGACGACCCTTGACGACTTTTAATAAGTTTTTGGTTGCATTGCCGTTCTATGACTTTCACAACTTTGAGTGCACAAGCGTCGCTTATTGCATGCAGTCCGTTGCAATACATCGTCTCAGTTTTCTAATATGCTGATAGTTTGAAGGATGACTGAATCGTTCTGAGATCGTTATTGTGCCCAGTGGGACAATGTCGTTATTACTTTTCAATTTTAACGTTCCCAGAACAGCTAATCTTTAGTAAAAATTAAACGACTAACATTTAAGTTAAGCAAACATCAACAAAAAAGCTGGTACACAACTAGAATTTAGTTTTGCAAATTGCAAACATATTTTTATTTCAGTATATTTCTATTTTAAGTATCCCTAAATATTAAGAAGAAGAGAAAAATTATTATTTTTTACTAAATCAGAAAGGTAAAACAACTTGTTTTTATTGGTTAATCGTTTAAAGTATTATTTTGTTTATTGATAATGTTTGCAGATCTTGGTTCACAAGATGTTCGCCATTACTAAACGTGTAGTAAAACAGGCTAGTGTTAAATTGGCTAGCATATTTTTGAATTTATATCCTTTCTGAATGACTTCTAATGAAATAATATTGATAACATATGTGTGCCAGCTGTTTTATTTCGAAAATTTTATATTTAAAACAAAAATCAAAATTAAACCACTCTGCTCTTTTAAATTCGTTTGACATGGTGGTTTTTAAATGTCCACTATATTTTTCTAATATTACGTCTTACTTAGAAATTTTGTATTGCAAATGTATTAAACTTCAAGCGGCTGCAATCAGTGGCTTTAAAAAAATAAAAAATAAAAAAAAATAAATTGGGTCAACGTCGGACCAGACGGTGGAAGTTATACTTCTTTGGCCATTCGTATACTTTCCTATAATTTTTGAAAAAAAATTTCCCAGCCGAGGATCTAACCAGGGATTCCAGCGTGGAAGTCGAGTGCGTTAACCACTCACCCACCGATACTCTTAGGTATCTCTTGTAGAGAAAAGGTAGAAAAAGGCACTTTCCGGATTTTACTCCTTAACGCGTGACGCGGTTTCTCGACCGACTCCCCACCCCGATTACAACGGGCGCAAAGAAGTATAACTTCAAAAAACAATGAACAAATTTTAGAATGTTTTTTAATATCCAAAAACACTGAACTGTGATTCCATAAACATGAACATTTAAACACCATTCAATAACACAAAATAAAAAGTTCAGTGGTACCAAATTGAATTATTTTTTTAATATATCAAATGCTTTGGAAGTAAAATATGTGACTCAGGTATACCAACCTTCCTGTATATTTTCTGCAATATTGGCGGATATAATATAAATACATTTAATCTGAATAAGCTTAGTATTGTTTAGGTACAATACACTTTGGGAAGAAGTAAATATCACTTTTAGTTTATCGTGTTGCCTTTGATTGGACTGTTTATTAAATACCTGGACTGTTAAATACCTTTCGTCATCAGTCCATCTTTGTAGAGTAGCTACAGCTCCTTTTCGCCGAACACTGTCGGCTTTGTCAG
>JAGFPH010000001.1:2041055-2058427 GCA_018207615.1 Philaenus spumarius
AGGCGAAGCACCAACACATCTCACATAACACAACACTAACACTGAACACAATCCGAGTATAGCTCGTAAAAATGATTAAAAAACGAACGAAAGTGTTTGTGGCCACATTATATGTAATCTATAATATGTTAGTCCTATTCTGCGGCAGGTAGGGAGAATTTAAATTAAATTAAATTCTTATCTGAAAGTGTTTATCCTTAATTATTGTTTTTCTCAATATACCCAGAAGTAATTATTATTTATATCATCCAATAATTGTATAAGATAGTAGTGTATTTTCATATATAAGAAAGTATTATTTGACTTGACATAAATATAAATATTTTCTTAATGTTTTAGGTTTTGTGAACGGAAAGCCTAGAAGAAAAGGATATTTGGAGGACGTATTACAGCAGACTATGGCCTGTACAAGTGAAAACTGGATTATTTATAAACATTATGATTAAAATATTATAAACCTTCAGGTTGTTTAACGACTTTAGGAATATGCAATGCGAATTTAAATTAACATCAACAATAAAATGTTGCGAAGTTTATATTAGTTTTTAATTATTATAACCTAATAGATTGAAGATGGACAGAAAAGGTGCAAATCCGAAATTTAAACATTAGCAACTCTATCAGGAATTGTTAATCTGTATTGGATATTGAAACGATATTAATAAAGTTGCTATTCTGTGTTTATATTATAATTTTTGACAACCGACTCAATGTTCAGATCATTCCAAAACATTTTGAAAATTAGTTTATGTTTCAGATAGTTTATAGACACAAATCTCTTCTCATCTTAGAAAAATTTGTGCATAGATTGTCACTTAATAGATATTACATTATCATATTGTTTCGGAGACGTACCTTTTACAGCCCAATTCAAAACAATAATCAATAATACAAAATAAATTTCAAATTATTTAAGAATTTCCTAAATTATTCCAAAACATTGCGAACGCTCTAAATATTTATTTCAAATGGAGGAAAACTAACGAAGAGTTGTTATTTATTGTTAAATGTATCTCCTATTTTATTATTATACACCAGCTGTAGTTTTGTTGTTGCACCGTGCAGCTCGAACACATATAACAAAATGCTGACAATATTTGAATATAATTTGTTAAAAGGAAACTCATTTTAAAGTTAAAAGTCTTTATTACTATAAACTCAATAAATTCTAGAATTAGATGAATTCGAGATAGTATTTAATAACTAGATAGTGTAGCTTACGCCATGCAGTACTTAAACTACTTGTTGAACATATATAATGGTATAAATAGTTTATAGACCTAAACTATATTGCCTAGTATATTTTGTGATATTGCCTTCCACTCTTTTTGTTTGTTTTGAAAAAATGAGTATATTTGTCAATAATGAAATTCTTATTTAAAAAATTAATAATGAAATAACATTTTCAATAACCATCCAACCTTTTTTAACACTTATTATTTATAAGGATGCTGTAAAAATAAAAAACATAAGTAAAGCTAAAACTAATAAAATTTTAGTGACTAAAACGAAAATTATAGTGAAACATTTACTAATTATCATAAAAAACACAAGATTTGTTTGGTACACATTCAAAAACATAACTACCGCCCCTTAAATAAAGTTTTAATTACTTTTTTCCTTAGCTTTGTTCGATTTTAAAGAATCATAAACATAATCAAATTCAAAAACATTGAATGAAACTGTTATTTTTGGTTTACTTTGTAAGAAATTAAGTTACAGAATTTTTAAATATTTGGAATTTCTTCGTTCAATAAAAAGTAAACAGCGATTTAAATGTGTTTATTGTCCAATTATTATTAAGTCGAGATTTAAACAACTGCATCAATTTCACTGCTGCAGTAATTTTAATATCAATACCTAAGAAAATTACTGAATCATTGTCTTTAAATTTAATCATAGTCTTCATTGAAGTGAAAATTAATAAAACCTTAGATATTGTTTTTCGTTCTTTATAGCTTTATTACAAAATCGATGGATATCTTGTTTTTTTTTTACGAAATACATATTATACTGGTATATTATACTATACAAAATACAAATTTCTCTTTGTTTATCTACTTGTAACATGAAAAAAATACTGTTAGGTATTATTTTCAGATATAATAATTTTAGAATAATTTATGACCGTATTTTATTGTTAAAAAAACAAACAAACTAATATTCTAATCATCAATAAATTTACTAAGCTGAATGCTGCAATATAGTACACTGTTTTGCGATGAGATAACCTACTTAAATAATAGAAACCCAGCAGTCCCCAGAAGAGCAAATTAAAGAAAGACTGGATCAAAATATTGCCATTGGTAGTTTAAAATATTTAAGTAATAAAAAAAATTAATTATTATTTAGAAAAAATATTAAACCCAATTTATTATACAGAAATTTAAAAATCTGTAAACAATTTTGAATTTCTTTTGTATTTTGATACTATTATACTTTTGACGTTTATTAATACATTAATAAAATAATAGTTAATGCTAGTATACACCAACTTATGATTAAATAACCCAAAGTATTAAATAACCGTTAAATTGCGATACAAAATAGAAAGTGTATATATTTGGCAAAAATATAGAGCCTTTTTGTGAACTCTTTGTGTTTCATTTGTTCAGAAAAGAGAAATTAAAGCGGCCATGTTTTTGTCGTCAATCTAACGTCGTTTTCTCACAGTTTCTTCCCTAAGAGCCGTACGTTTCCATAGCAACGCGTTAAGTTTTAATTTTATAAAATGAGTTTAGACTACGTCAGACCTGACAGGTTTTCTGTACATTTTTGTAATTAAATTACTTTAAAAATGTAAAAAGACATTAAACTCGGAGCGATAATAAAACAAAATGAATAAACAGAGAATATTAACTGACAATATTCTGAATAATTTCCTTTAGAAAATAAAATAATAATAAGTGCTTTATTCACACGAATTTTAACATGCATATAAATTATCGTGTTTATGCCTTAATCAGCAATAGTCCAAAGATTTCTTTCTGAGTTGCGATTATAATTATTATCACACGTTCGCACAATTCGCACACCCACACATACATAAGAAGTTTTACACACAACAACTAAGTCCTATTATTAAGGAAATTTATTTTACAAAATTTTTTAAGACATACAGGGAAACATATAAATTATCTGGCGTACATGATTTAAGACATATAAATACCTTCAACTTATCCTACACTAATATTATATTAAATATCAACTCCGACACAAATAAAATAACCATTACTAAATTAAATGCTAATTCACAGATTAATAAATTATCTTCATTTTTATTTTCTTAAATGAACTAACATACTGTATCAACCCTCCATAAAACTATCTAATTACTAGGCCTACATATGCAACTGGTTTAAACATACAACATTTTTTAAACTAAACTAAAATTGTTTTCCCTAACCATAAAATAGTTTAAAGATAGCTGCAAGTATATTGACTTACGAAATGCTCATAATCTATACTAATACTATATAGAGGTAATTTTTGTTTGTTTGTTTGTATGTAGGGGGTAATCTCTGGAACTACTGAACAGATTGAAAAAATAGTTTTCCTAATAAAAAGCTACACTATCCCTGAATAACATAGGCTATAATTAATTTGGATAAAAAACCTTTTTTATTTCAATATTTATAAATTTAGTTGGGAAAAATCTTAGGTTAGGCCTAGACTGATGAATCATCATATGTATTTACATTTATTATCATAGCAATCAATTAATTGAATAATATAACAGATAAAAGATCTGATATTGCAATATTTCCATTAACAGCTGATTTCAAACTTTGAAGCAATTATTTAAATTTCTAACATTTAGGTTAGGGTTTTATTAAAGTGTAACCTGTTATAAAATATACGAAATTATTTGATTTAAGCATTTAAAATTATTTACCATCTTAGCTTTGAGGTCATTTTTAATAATATTATAAAGAGGCAAAACTTGTTTGTTTATTTGTTTGTATGTAGAGGGTAATGTCTGGAACTACTGAACCGATTGAAAAAAGAAGTTTTACTAATAAAAAACTACACTATCCTTGATTAACATAGGCTAGAATTAATTTTGACTTAAGGGTTAAAACAACCCCTAAAAAATAAATATTAATTGTTATACTTTCCTTAAAGCTAGAGAGCTGAAATTTTCTACATTTATTTCTTACAAGATACATAGAAAAAGTAAACTGATTTGCGATTAGTCGCGTGCTGCTAAGGTGTGAAAAATAATGTGATAACCCCTAAAACACTTACATTAATTGTTATACTTTCCTTAAAGTTATTAAACTGAAAATTCTTACATTATTTCTTACAACATACATAAAAAAGTATCATAGATTGGCATTTTGTCGCGTGCTGCTAAGGGGTGAAAATATAGTAAAAATGTTGATTGTTTTACTTTCCTTACAGCTAGAGAATATACCCTTAACAAATTAAGTAATTTAAAAATAAGAAACCACTATGTTACATCCTAATTAAAATCAATAAGACATATTATAATTTATTGGTAAGGCCTATTTATATAAAATAACCTGTTTGCATTTGCTTCGACGCGATAAATGCTGAAAATTTATCTTCCATTTAATTATTACAATCAAACATTAAAGTAATTCAACACTACTAAATACAAAACAAGATTAAAATGTGTAAGTCTTTAAGAAAGAAAATCTAGGTACATCTATGGGAGAGCCAGTATTACCATTTTATGGTAAATATTTATATAAAACTAAATAATTCTGCCCACACATAAACAAAACTGAAATGAAAGTAAACATAAGTCCTTTAATTCAAATTAAACTGAAAAGGAAGGCTTTTAGCATTTGAGTAGGCCTAGTATTTTTTATTACGAAAAAATTCAAAATAAAAAACTTTTAAAACTTTATAATAGTTTACATAGACAACTCTTATTATTGAAAAAAATAAACATAAAATATAATAAATAAAAACATATCCAGTAATAAAATTTACAAATAAAATTAAAAACGATTCAACCTCTTCCATGCTAATAAGCCATATTCTTTTTGACATTTGATTTTAACGGATAGGACTAGGTATAAATGAGTTCCGAGCAATATACAAATAACTCTATTTCCTTGAGTTTTGGATCAGGCATTTAATTTTTAGTTCTTACAAACTAAAAATGTATTATTTTAGTATAGTGTAAATAATATATAAGCGATTACAAATCGATAATTATGTATATACTATGTTTGTAGATTTGTTCATTAGTATTTTACAAAGTATTCTAAAATGGTTTAAAATTGATTCGCAACAGCGTTTATTTACAGGACTTACAGGCTAGACATGGCTGTCTATTTAAAGGATGTATTAACAAATAAACCATTTAATTATTTTTAAAGTATATATATAATGGAGAATATTCTAAAGAACCTTCTTACTATTTTTTAAATAGCACTAAACCATTTCTTTTAACGGATATATTTTAACATTTTTGTGATGAATTACGTACCATTATCGGAAATAAATTTACTAACTTTTTTTATTTCTTCCTATGTACTATTTTTAATATAGATTGAAACAATTGCTGATGTACTTTGGTATACAATACAGAACACGCAGGATACATATTATTTTTACTCTATAAGTTAAATTTTCATACATAAAAAATATGATTCAACTGATTTTGCTTTTTAATATTAAATTCGTCTTTACTAATGAAAAGGAGGATGCTATTGTTGCTAATCACCATCAATTAAATATTTATTTTTTTTAAGAAGGAGCTTATTTAAGCTTTTACATCAAAGGCTCTTAGCTATCTAAATTAAGCAATTAAGCTTGGTGAATTCAAGCAAATAGATTTTATAACTTCATCAAACAAATTAGATTTTCTTCTTATTTGGCTAAACGTATTATATATTAGTAATAATGTTTGTAGTTTGAATCATTATGCATAGTGGAAAATATTTAATAAATTTGTGTAGTGTCAGTTTCAGCTACTTTACAATTATTTTGTTTATTTTTGTTTAGAAGACAACTTTTTAATTTCAACAATATAAAGAACTCCCAAAAAAACCTTTTTAACAAAAGCAAAAAACAACGCGTCAAGCTATGATTATTTTTTTATAAATAAAAGAATTGAAATAACAAATTTGTAAAGCTATGCTTTTTATAATATAAAAGATTTGAGTAATTATTAAAAAAAAGAAGAGGAGAGGAATAATACATTGTAAACCTACAGTTAATCACCGAACCAATATTTAAAAAAAAGCAAGAGTGAAATCAACTAATATGTAAAGCTTTGAATCTATAACTGAACAAATATTGATAGCATTAAAAATATCTTTCTCTCAAAATCACCAAAACCGATCGATGCTCTTCACTCAAGACTCAACTTCTTCGACTCTACTTTCACTTGAATGTGTCCAGTTACAAAATAGTAGAAGCGATTTTGGGTCCTTTTCATTGGAATTTCCAAGATATTGTTCGGAAATTCTTCTTCTGTAACATAAATATAACTAGATCACGTATAGAACTTAAGAGTGAAGATAGTTGCAAATACTGAATTTCTCGATGAGGCTAGTCAATAAAAGGACCACCAAGCGTTTCAACTATTTTGTAATTATACTCATTTATAATTATTATCAAGATAATTGTGTTATCTTGAATAGATAGCCAATTACTCTTATTTGATCTAACCATACAAATCGCTCTTTCTGCTGACCGATAACAAGACTGGATAGTACTTGTTCGTGAATTTTCGTTCGTGAATACAACTTTGCCAGTTGATCGCAAAGATCGCTCTAGGGGGACTGTCTTGCGTAAATGTGTATTCCTAGCAAAAACATTTGTCGAAACTTCACTAATGGGAGCATTTTACAGTTGCTCTTCTCTATAAAATATGAGCTAATTTGTTTACCTATTTTTACAACTTCGTTTGTATAATACTTATCCCGACACTAAGAAGACCATTGAGAGTACTATATTTTCGAAAGTAAGCATTTTATCGGCACTTTTGCATCTTATGCTAATCTTTTTTCGAAATAGCTCCATCTCAATAGTTTTCTAAGAATGCTATTACTCTAAAGTTATTAGTAGTATATACTGTATCTCTATACTCTATTATTGTATACTCATTTCTCTTATTCAATCAATAATTCAAATACAATATAAAATTCTAGTTAGTGCGATTAAGTATTTGCGGGCATTCCTAAGCAACGGCTACCCGTTCAGTTGTACCTATGTGCCAGGCCACACGTTTGTATACCTATATCTCTACACTCCTTAATCTATATATACGACCCCGCGACGCATGCGCACTAAGGTTAGAAGGAAATGTTCTCGGGAGAAGAAATTCTTGGTCTCAAAGAAAAAAAAGATCGTCGTATCGAGTAAAATGCGTGACACAGACCTTCAATATCATTATTACTCATTGTTTTAGGGGTTGATTCAATAATTCAAGGCTAAATATTTTAAAATCTTTTCTTATTACGCCTCTAGCACCCCTCCGACATATAGCTTTACCAAATTTCACGTTCCTAGGCGGTAGGTGTTTTGAGACATATAACAAACTATATTTATTGTTTAGGAGTTATTTCAACCCTTAAAAGGCAAATATTTTAAAATCCTTTTTTAGTGCGCCTCTATCACGTGTGATTTTTGTTGTTGAAAGATTTCACCCCTTAGCAGAAGGTAGCAAAATGTAAAAGTAGTTCATTTTTATATATACCATGCAAGAAATAAATGTTCAAAATTTCAGCTTTCTAGCTTAAAGGAAAGTATAAAAATTACTATTTGTTGTTTTAGGGGTTATTACTACATTTCCACCTATTAAGAGAACGTAACTTAATGTAAAATTGGTTTATTTTTCTATGTAGCTTGTAAGAAATAAATTTACAAAAAATCAGATCTCTAGCTTTAAGGACAGTATAAAGTGTACAGTATATTAATTGTTTTTAGGGGTTGTTATCACATTTTCACCAATAGCAGCACGTATCGAAATGTAAAACTGGTTTTCTTTTTATATATATCTTGAAAGAAATAAATGTAAAAAAATTCAGCCTTTTAGGTTTAAGGAAAATATAACAAACAATATTTATAGTTTTAGGTTTTGTTTCAACCCTTAAAGGCCAAATATTTTAAAATCCTTTCTTAATGCCTCTAGCACATATGAGCAATATGTGCACCAAATTTAAAGTTCCTAGGAGCTATTCAATTAATCTTTATTGTTTTAGAGATGGTTACTACAATTTCACCCCTTAGCAGAACGTGACAAAATGTAAAACTATTGTACTTTTTATATGTATCGTGTAAGAAATAAATGTACAAAATTTTAGCTTTCTAGCTTTAAGGGTCGGCTCTAGCTGTCGGCCATGTTGGTTGACACTCCATAAGACCAATGTTAAATTAAAATCCATATTTTTCCTTTATTTTTGATTGGATAATTATGAACGATATGTCATTTTAAAGCTATGGCCAATACGCATGCAAATGGCTTTTCCAAAATTAAGAAAAACGTTTTGTTTAATATTTATTAACAATTTAAAAAATTAATTTTTAATAATTTTTTATGTTGTCACTATTAGTTATAGCGAAAAAGTACCAAGCCATTTGCATGAAGAATTTCGTCCCCAAGAGTTTGGTATTTTTTTGAAAACGCTATTTGAACAATTGCGGGTTTTAAATGGATTTAGGCTGAGCAATGTCCGTGTAACCTACCGCCGCTATAGGGTATCTTTAAATATTTTTTTACGATGTAACTATTAATTATAGCGAAAAATTATCAAGCCATTCGGATGAAGAATTTTGTCCCCAAGAGTTTGGTATTTTTTTGAAAACGCTATTTGAACAATTTCGGGTTTTAAATGGATTTAGGATGAGCAATGTCCGCGTAACCTACCGCCGCTACGCTGGAGTCGCAGGTTGCTTTCTGTTTTACTAGAGCCGACCCTTAAGGAAAGTATAACAAGCAATACTTATTGTTTTAGGGGTTGTAACAACCCGTAAGGGCAAAATATTTTAAAATCTTTTGTTAGTGCGGTAGTGTGCCATAGCTTGATGCATGGAACGTTCCGTGATACGACGCGACGTATGCGCACTAAGGTTAGAACGAAATCTTCTCGGGAGAAGAAATTCTTGGTCGCAAAGAAAAAAAGATCGTCGTATCGAGTAAAATGAGTGACACAGCCCTTCAATATTATTATTAACAACATTCTGAATGGATTTTTCACACAATTATTGGTCATATATCCTATTAAAAGAGTTTTCAATTCATTTGGAGCCGCGGCTGTTAAAGTAAAAGAAAAAGAAAATCGAGCTCGCCCATTTCAAACACAATGTAGTGCGGTAGTGCGTTAAAAATATAGTGCGGTAAAAATAGCTTGACGCATGGAACGCTGCCACGTTCCGTGATTTCCTTCGATATATTTTCTTGTTTCATATGTATTTTTCACTTCTTCATATTGAAGTATAGTAACATTTCCTTAAACATTTTGATATTTTACCACACCTGGCATTTCACTTCAAAATCATAAAAAAATCCGAAGAGTACTAGATTAATAACTTTTAAGTAACATTTGTACAACCATCCTATATTCAGAAGATAGTTTTCGAAGGGGGAAGGAGAACAGACATATGTTGAGATTTATCAGTATTTGTTTACACATAGTATTACGAATATTGTATACACTTTATGCAGTTTATTCGCAATGAAGACATCACCCTTCCTGGAAGATTTCTACACTCCATTAATAACGGAGCCTTATGTGAAGGAAAATCCAACTGTAGACAGCTCAATAAGAATTAACTTTCACAAGCAAATATGAAACAATATTCCCTTAAAACGGTAACTAACTAAACTCTGTTTGCCAAAAGATGACAAAAAAAAATCGCATTCAATTTTATATTTGTTAATTTCCTGTCTGTTTTGTAATTAGAGTTTATTTCTTAACCACAAAAGTAGAAATAATACAGTTCTAATTAATACACAAAAAATAGTCCTTTTATTCTAAACAATACATATGACATTTTTAGACTTTATCTACTGAAAAGTAAATCATAGATAAACGATTCATTTTTATAATTGTTTGATAAATTAACTTTTATAAAATGAAAAACTCACGTTTTGATGTATTATTGCTTTAATTATAAGCAAATATTTTCAGTAATAAGCAAATATCAAACAATATTAATAAGTTTATTTTTTTAAATTGGCTGTGGATGACGGTTTAGGTTTTCGAAACCAATAAATAATATTTTATAATTATTATTTTATAACCTACTTAATATTCACTACAAATGTATACAAACTACAACAAGGGTTATAGTAACACTGTTACCACAAGTTAGGTACAAAAACGCACAAAACAATTACACAAAAATTATCATTTGTATGCTGTATATTTAATACGTTCTTAAAGTAGTATTTGGTCTACATTTCGGTAACCAATTTTCCATCAACGAACGGTAACACATACATTGTCTAATCTAAACTTACCAGTTTAATTTGAAACAGAGTAAGAGAGTTTGTATTTCAATAAGCTTTACAATGATGTGCCACATGGACTATTTACTATTTACTCCCTCTCCATTTTGCCAAAATCATACAATATTACATATACCAAAATATATGTAATGTTAAGTATCGCAAGAAAAATACAATACAAGTTTATTTTTTAAATTTATAAAATATAGGGTGCTAATGAGACTTTTTAAACTCATCGTATAGTGTTTTAAAACATTTCTTTTCGTAAAAAGTGGTAACATGGAAGATAAAAGTGCATATTTATATAAACACAAAATTACAATGTATGGGAACAATTTAAACATTTATTTTTTTTCTAGCCTACAAACTATGGAGTACATCGTCTTTTAAAGTTGAAAACATTTTTTAAGTACACTTTTTTTCTAAAAAAGCTATAAATCGTTTTTGGAACCTTGAACATGCATGAAAGTGATGTAACGGTGTCTTATGTAACTATGTTTTGTTATTTAATTACGTTTTGGAAGTTTTATTATACATGATATTGTTTTTTAATAATTTATGTGCATAATTTTAATCTAGTTTTTAGTTAAGTAGGGTGTTTTTTAATTTCGGATTTTACAGTTTTAAGTATTATATATTTAGCTGCTTTAAAAAATATATTTCTTTAAAATTTCAATTCTCAAAATTAATTTTTGTCAAATGGTCTTCTTTCTTTTGCCCAAACTTTCTAATAAAGACGGGATAATATATTTCCAGTGCAAGTACAAGTAAGAATAACAGTATACTACTCTTACTACTGTATTAACAGTATGATTCACGTGGAATAAATAATTTGCAATTCTGGAGAGATATTGGGTTTATTGAATAAAAATAAGCAAACGTTTTAAACTGAAACCTTATGAATAGTTGCATCAGTGTGAATAAATGTCAGCAATAGTTATTACTGACAAACTTTTACCAAGCATTAGCTAGTTTGTCTAATTTAAAATTAAAATAAAGAGAATACAATGAATTATGTGCAAAAACTATTAAGAGAAAGTTGGTGCAGTTAATTGACAGACTCGCAATTCTGTGATTTGCATTTACAGGAAAATGCATTTATAATATTTTATTATAACAAGATAATAGTCATTATTTAAACATTAATTAATTAATGTAACTAATGAAAAAACCATAAATTATTTTAAATTTGTTTCACATTTTCCGTTTTTACCCCTGTGTTATCTGAAAGTTATTTAACACACTTTAAGCAAGTGCTAAGACTAAAAGATTCGATTTATTAGTAAAAGATAGATCTTGGAAGAAACGTTAAAGCGTTTTGTCGATTTTATTAAAGAATCACAATATTCTAACAGATTAAATGCTATGTAGTTCAGTATCCGTCTGGGGGCTAGAGTTTCTAATAGGCTAATTAAATGAGTTGTGATTCGTAGTCACAAGCAGCACGCTTGATTGATACACCACTATTTAGGATTCAATAACTATGTATTCACCTTCTACTAGTAAGCAAAAACAATAACTGCTTTAATTATCGATTTAACGATTTAAAAAATGTTTAATGATCACTAAAATAATTTCCAATATTATAAAACTTTATAAGGGTGAACATAAAAGATTCGCTTAGTACGCCACGAATGTTGGGTAAAAGTGTTTGATTGAATGTATTAAATTATTTTAGAACTGTTTTGTTTGCACCTATAGAATACGTTTAATTATTTTCATATAAAGTACCTGTTTCTAGAAGTGATATATTCAATGTTTTGGAAAATGAAAATTACTTTATAAAAAAAACTCTTCGACCTTTGAGTATTTATGTGGTCAGTTAGGAATCCTAAATGAAGAGGCACTAACGAAATTAACATGAATTCAAGAATTCTACTTCTCAATCACAAACAAAGTGGGGAAAACTTACCGGGTCGTTAATATCACTGATCTGTAGCATTCACTTCTTTTTTCATCCAATCCTTTAATTTCGGCCAGTTCGCGTTATTGAAATCCTGTGGCATCGAAACATTTCAAAACATCTTCCGAATTGTAAGAAGAAATGAAAGGAATGTTGATGCTATGTGACGGAAATGAAGGGGTATTTCTTATTTCATTTGTAGTTATAAAAAATAAAATGTATTTAACAATTATTCAAATTTATTAAATTTTATTTTTTCCAACTAAAATCGATATTCAATATTTTAATTTC
Organism: Philaenus spumarius; assembly: GCA_018207615.1. NCBI lineage: Eukaryota > Metazoa > Arthropoda > Insecta > Hemiptera > Aphrophoridae > Philaenus > Philaenus spumarius. The sequence continues at coordinate 2,053,685 of JAGFPH010000001.1, forward strand.
AAATAAATGATTCCTTGAAAAGACAATTCGATTTTTTATATAAGACATTCAATATTTTATTGAATATCCCTCATACTCCTTATCTATCTTCCTTCACCACTAAATTCATTATACTAAGTAGGCTATTTCAAGTGACATGTGTTTATGCAGAGTATCATAACAAACTTTTTTAACTAATCATATAATCTTATTTCTCCTAAATATTGATTCAAAAAGAATGTTCAATCATAATAAAGGCTACAGGTTTTGAAACAGTTAAGATGTTGTTTGCACTCCTAGTACCACGTATTTCCCGTCTGAACGTCGCGTCGCCTTGCTGAGTCTTTTACTGCGGTGGAAATCGTGTATCTGATCAATTACCTCTTACGGGTTTCTCAGATTAATTGGTGCGTATCTACATAACATACAATCTACAGTATTTACATAAACAACTCACTTATAAGCCAATCCCATTAAAGTTATCTAATGATACCATCTGTAATGAAGCTGTGCAGCTATATATTTTGTAGCGTCATAAAATACAAACCTAAACATTACAGTATTCCCTTCTAAAATGGAAACACATCAAACCAAACCATTAATTAGATTAGAAGTAATCATTTTCACTTTAGAACGTTCTAAGTTTTTGTTTACAAAACGTTTTCATATTAAATACTTTAGAGTTTAATTGAATTTAAGCTGTATAAAGAAATAGGTGTCGTACTCGACTTCGTCCTTGTTGGAAATAAGGAACTATTTTCAATATTTTTCCGATTTCTTAACTTGTAAAAGTAATAAGTACAACTAAACAAAAAAGTATACATTTAATTTTCTCCATCAGGTATCTTATAGCTTCTTCTATAAGGGTATCTCTATAAATATTTTTTTAATCAACATATAAATATAGTATTTACCACAATCTATTATTTTGTTGGTTAAATTTGTCACAACATAGGCCAACATATTGTTCTCAATCCCAAGGTGCAATGTAGCAATAAATGTTTAGTCTGAATCAGTACGTATTTTGTTTAGATAAACCTTTACAAACAAAGACCGACCAAATGATCAAAGCGTAACAAGTCATAACCTTATGTACCTAGTATTGACAGTAAAAATGGCAATAAAAACCTGCATAATTGTTGTGTGTTTAAAATAAAATCATAAAGTATTGCGTCGTATACCACTAGCAAGCCGCGGTAAAGGTTAATCTCTATTGATGTGCCCGAAGTAAGATAGAGACGATTATTGTACGAAAACAGTAATGGATGTACATGTGATATCGTTGACATTGTCGTAGGTTCCTTTATTACAAATATTTCCTGCACATATTCTCTAAGTTTTAATATGTCCTTAATGGTTTAGCCTTGGTATTCAATCAAACATACGACAACAGCAGGTTTGCCAAATTGTTATAGCTTTTGTAATGAAAACAGTTATTGCTAGAAAACAACAATCTATAGACATTTGCTCCCATGAACTATTTTGCATATGTTTTCATTGCTAACACTTCTTTGCTCCCGTGGACATCTGCTTATCGTTTTCGTTTACATTTCACAGTCAATCTAACCGCACCTCGTTATAGTTTTTAGAAATGATTAATATTTTCTTCAATCACTACTCGGTTCTACTATGTACTAGCTCTTGCGTTACTCAAGAAAACATGATCAAAATCTTATAAGCATTTTTAAGTTAAATTACAATACATAAATTTACTAACACTTCCCTTTTATAATGTACTAGGGGAGACCCCTGCGTGCTCCGCACGCCAACCCCCAATGGTTAAAAGAACCAGCAAGGCTCAGGTCTACACGTTAAAACCCTAAACTAAAAGCTAGAAATACAAAAATAATTGCTTCAAATTTTGAAATCAGCTGTTAATGGAAATATTGGAGCTAACAGCTATATTATCTGTTATTTTATTCAATTGGTTGCTATGGTAATAAATGTAAATAAATGTGTTGGTTTATCATTCTAGGCCTAACCTAAGAATTTTTTCCGAGTAAATTTACAAATATTGAAATAAAAATGGTTTTTATCGAAATGAATTATAGCCTATGTTACTCAGGGATAGTGTAGCTTTTAATTAGTAAAACTATTTTTTCAATCTGTTCAGTCGTGCCAGAGATTACCCCCTACATACAAACAAACAAACAAACTTTACCTCTTTATAATATTAGTATAGATTATGAGGTAAATATAAAACAGTTATTGTCATTCGAAAAGTATTTTATTTCATTGTTAAACACATAAATACATCCTACTGGAAATATCGTACTAAAAAAAAAACATCTCTAATATAATCGAAAATAAAAACTTCACATTCTACACGATATTTTTTACAACTATTTTGCAAATAATAAAGATTGTATAATTCTCCAAATGTGAAAGGACCCATTAAAGTAAGTGATGTAATCACTTCTTTGTTTTTTTTGCCTGACGTTTTGTAGAACCCCTACGTGCTTCGCATTACATTCACCTTCCTTTTTCACCACGTTATATTATTACTCCCACATTTGATGAAAATAGCCTCAAAATAGATGGTAAATAATTTTAAATGTCTAAGTAGAATTTTTAGTTTCCGATATAACTGGAGCTACATTAAAGGTGAAAAAGAATCAGAATGACTTAAGCTGATTGTTCCAACAATGGAAAATTCAGTCAGCTATGCCGTCTATTTTAAACGGACCAAGTAAATTTTAAAACTAATTTTAGGCTAAAATTTGCTTTAACATTATCAGTAAATTTAAATATTTCCGACACATATACATAATACTTTTACAGTAAGTGGTAAATACGTAATTTAGTATTCACGTATTTTACTTATCAATTCAAAATATATATATACGGACAACAGAAGAAAACGTACAGACGGTTTTGTAGATAAGAAAAAAAAGTGAGGTATGGCAATTTGAAGGTGCTACATACTCTATGTATTAAGTAAGATACTAAATATTATTAGTAATACGTTTAGTAAAAATATCCATTATCTAAAATGGTTTTGGGAGTTGGTCGTGAAAAATGTAGTTGTAATGTTTTCTACACAAATACAAGTAAAGCTAAAGCATGATACAAAGTCAACATAATATTTACTGTTATCAAAAACTTATATATGTTTACAAAAATTTAAACTGTTACAGCAGTTACGTAGTCACCTGTCAATGTATTAAAACAGAGTTACAAAATTCAACATAGCATTTTACTTTACTTTACCAAACTTAAAGATATGTTTAAACATTTTTAAACAATTACGACATTACGTGGTTTTGTAGGCACCTGCATTGTTAAAAATGCCTTAACAAAAATTATACTTTATATTGGACTAGGGGTTCCGCTTTTGCTCGATTCGCTCGCCAACCCCAGCGGCGAAGAAAATGGGTACAGATTACAGGATTGAATAATTTGACATTTGCATTCATATGTTGGGGGTGCAGTATCTTAGATTCTGACGCATGCGCGGTAGAGCTAGGTTTTTTGTGTGAATGATAGGATCTTTTATATAACAGAGCGGTATAAACTTACCCTACAATCGCTGTTGGTTGAAAAAATTAACAGATTTTAAGTTTGCCAAATAGGTTGCCACGGTAATAAAAATGTAAATGCTTTCAAGGAATTTGTGTCGGTTCAGCATAGGCATAACTTAAAATTGTGTTAAGCTTTTGACCCAAATCAGCTGTTTTGTTTATACTATGATAAACAGATGTTTTATACAACAGATGTTTTAATTATAATACAGTAAGCCTTTTTCGTTGATTTTTGTTTATGGTTGCTTTTATTACCTAAAAAAGAAGTTGATTGTGAATAATAATAAACTGATACTAAATTTGCTAAATTTGTTGCAATGGTAATTAATGTAAGTGCAATAAAAAAATAAAAAATCACGTGTTGCTAAATTAAAACCCCATTTTTTACTTTATGAATTTTATTTTATTTGAATATGTTTTATATTTACTTCAGTTATAAATAACGTCTAACACATAATACTAACAGTGAGTTCTGTTTTACTTCAATAATAAGGTTTAACTTAGAGAACAAAACATTCTTAATTGTCTGTTGTTTGCAAGGAAGGCAGAGCAGAAGACGTTAAAAGATGTTTACCGTAAAGTGATTAATGTGCACGAGGGTGTGTTCAGAACCGAAGGGTTGGGGATGTAAGAGAGGGAGGTGATGGAATTCTTAGCGCCCGATCAATACCACAAACAAGGACTACAAGGAGTTGGAGGAGGGATAGTAAAGAAACCCAGGGACTCGTACACCCTGAGCACCAAGTAATCATCCCTTAGACCAAGCCCTTAGCTACCCTCTAACCTCCCTGTCCTGAGATATCTTGTATATTAGAAACGTAGAGCACCGTTATAAGCTTAAATCCAATTATTATGAATACTTAAAATTTTAATACTATTAGTAAAATAAAAAAAATATTACCTAATGTTTAAATAAATATAATAAATAAAAACAACAAGAGTACAAAAAATAATAACACAATCATTGTCTGTAAGTGCACTTGAATAAATTATTTATACAAATAAAATACACCCATACCATAGAGATATAGTTTTACGTGTGTACACAAAGTGCAGATTGTTTTGTACAAAGTATAATGTTCTAATTCCGAAACCTAAGTTAACAATTTAAAAACAATTTCTCTTACATAGTTTTAAAATTATATATAAAATTACCAATATATGTTAAACACTTCAAATACCTAAAGTTTCTGAGAAAGTTAAAACTATGGTTGCTCAGTCTCGATGAGGTAGAATCATTTCT
>JAGFPH010000001.1:2072478-2091605 GCA_018207615.1 Philaenus spumarius
AAAATCAATTGTATACAAATATATTCTAGAAGACGATTAATTTTCTGTCTGTCGGTTTTTTAAATAACAAGATATTATTCGATTTGAAATTTTAAACACATAAAAGCACCAACTGCTTACCATTATAATAACATACGGCTTGATAGTAACATTTAATGTTTGCTACATGAACGTCTACGCTAGCCTGTATCCCGTAGCCCGAACAAGGTACCGTCAACTTCGGAGTTTTGTACCAAAAGCCCTCAGCTAAAGGAAATTAAACATCAAGTCCAAAACGATTAGACATATTTTAATACTAAACTTTGCCAAACGTTGTCTGCCATTAATTTGCATATTTCTTGAAATGTTTAAAGTTAAATGAAAATCTATTTCAGCCTTTTCTTATGGCACAATTAATTAATTTGACCGATTTACAGTTTCGTAACAAGAAGTTGTTAATCTACATGCAGGATGTTATAAAATAGCTCTTAGATAAGGATCATGATTACACAGGACGTAGAATTAAATTCAGGACCCGTCCGAAGTAACTAGGAAACTAAGGGCGTAGCCACAAGTTAGATTAAAGGGTAAAGTTTAAGGGCTCTTTCTGTTCAGCGGAAGTCAAATAAAGTTTGCACAGAGTTTCGTGTATAAAGTGACTTTCGGAAACTCCAACCTACACTAAAGCAGAATATTACTGATAATTTTTTTGACAGTTTTAATGGAGTAGCGAAATTTAATAAACAAATATTCAAAATTAAGAACTGTTATTTAAATTACACGATGTTTTATTTTCACACAGTTTTAGTAAAAAAAATTTTATATTTTGTTAATTTTCATTGCTATAAATTATGACAATGTAATGTATAGGACTACATGATGTTTAAAAAATAAGATAATAAGTATGCATTTTTTTTTTTTTTGGTGTTTAACGTCCTACTGTTTTGCACTTAAGGCTAATGAAGACGGGACCTACAGTTTTACGTGGAATCCGAACCACAGCCAACGATGTCTGTTAAGAAACCATTTAGAAAATTATTCGGGGTCAATGGGAATTGAACCCGGAACCTTTCCATTTATGGTTGCCATGACGATTGATAAAGCAATGACGCTTTAACAACCACGGCCACCGTGGCTAATAAGTATGCAAATAAATACGAACATAGCCCTGAATCGTTTTGTTTTCAATTGAAGGTAATTTTCTATTTTGTTGCAAGAAATTCTTTATATTTATATTTCTGGTAACTCAGAGTTACCTACAAGACTAATTACCTATAATTCAAAGTAATGGTTAGCAACGAATTGAGAATTACAAGAGCTAAACAATTTTAAAACAGAAACCGAAACTGCAATTTAATTTAGAATATTCTAAATTACAACTATTTTGAAAAATTTATTTGACAAATTATTTCATATTAATATTATAAATTTTTAATATAAATTAAATTTTTATTATACAAAATGACGGACAGACTGATATAAGTGTTTTAGCACAGACGGCTTATGCACACTTTTTTGTTTATTTTAAAATAGCCTAGACAAGTTTGGTAGGCATCTTATGAACAGAACACAATTATAATCTATATTATATTATTATTACCGAATTGTGAGCTCCACTCAGGAAGAAAACAAAGATAATTGTCAATTATTGTATTTCAAACATCTTTGTGCAATGTTATACAGGCTGCCTCGCAACCATTCGACTAAACTTGACCACGTTATTCAGCAGGTCAAAGTTTAGAAGTTGTCTGTATGCGTGTTTTAGAAAACAAATATAATCTAATGAACAGTTTAAAATTAATTCATGAAACTTAGTTTGAAGGTTTATCACATCGGTTAATACAAAAATAAAAAATGTAATTGTGCTGCAGTTATCCGATTCAAGATGGGGGCGGTTCAAACTATTTCTCTCTGTAATATAAAAAAGTGTTTCTACTTCTTCTTCTCATAATTATAAAGTAATAAGAATAGCTATTATCTAACGAAACCACTGCCAAGGGAACGGGCTTGGAAACATTATCGGGGAAAGAAGATCCTGTTGAGTCAGTAAGAAGAAAAATAAATCTCTCTATTATAAAAAAAAGTTTTTCGATTTCTTCTCATAATTATATAGTAATAAGAATAGATTAAATACGTGTATTGCGTAGGGGTGACCATTGCATAACTTCCAGGCCCCGTGTATTTCGTAGCGCAGACGTATTGCATAACTTACAGGCGCACAAATTCATGAAGTCGAATTCATGTCGAAAATAAAGAAAAAATAAAGTTGAACGGGGTTTGGGTTGCAAGCCACCTAGTTAAGTTAAATTTAAGTTTTACGGAAAATTGTTAAAATACAAAAATATAGACACTGAAAAGACGAATTCAACGATGCATCACTTTTTATCATTGAGTTACGGGTAACTGAGAATATACAATAAATATGACTGAAAGTGGTTCTCGTAATTGCTTTTCGTGAATGCAGTAAAACTACTTTCAATCAACACTATTGTATTTTCTTAGTTATCCTTAACTCAATGATAAAAAGTGATACACTGTTAGATTTGCCTTTAAATTGTCTAAGTTTTTTGAATCTGAAACATTTTTCGTCAAATTTTTAGTTTTTCTGCTTTTTAACTCTAAAAAGTTTGAACAGTTTTCATCTTAAAACTGAAATCTGCAGGATAATTAAGTTTTGCACTTTTGCGTAATGTCATGCTATATTGTATTTTTGCTTGTGTCATTGTGAGTATAATTTCGTAACATGGTCAAGTTTGATCGAATGGTTGCGAGTCATCCTGTACATTGTGTGATGATATCTATATATATAAAAGTGAAATACCACTCACTCACTCACTGACTCACTCATCACGATTTCTCAAAAACTACCCAAACGGATTGAAATGAAATTTGGTATGTAGCTTCCTCTAGGCCATAGGTGCTCACTAAGAAACGGTTTGAAAATTGATTAAAACAATGTTTAATAGAATTAAAGTAGGCCGATTTTATCTGTTTTGATGTGTACACTGAACAGCCTTAACAGCTGATTAAGTTGACCACTCTCAATACTATTTTAGGTCAGGTTTAGTCAACCAATATGTATTATTTAGTACTATAAACATATTTTAAGATAGTATTTAGCCTTAAATACATTATCAAATCATTAACTTCAGTAGACGAAGGAAACTCCAATAAGTAAAATCGTTTGTACAATAACATTACAAAACTGCATGTACAATTCTTTTAACGTGTTATCTTTATTTTTCAGAAACTATGAAATATATGAATATTCAGTTTGCGGTACACTAATAGGTGCGAAAGGGGAATGATTTCTATGTTATTGCTAATGTGCACGTATTAAATATAAATTCCCATTATCTAACTTAAAAATCTTCAATAGAAACACAGCTATTGAGATATCTCAAACAAACGGGTGTACAAAATAAAACAATTGGGCAAAAAATTTCAATGGAATCGGACCTTTCACTCTCTTAGCCTATCAAGAAATTAATGTATTTTTACTTTCTCCCCCTATACCATAGTATTCGTCAAAATTTTCGAGTTTGAGTTTTTGGTGGAAATATCCGTTTTGGGTCCCCCTGAACCTAAAAAAGTGGTTTTCGGAGTGATGTCTGTGTGTGTGTGTCTGTGTGGATGTTATCAGACCTAGAGCCTAAACCAGTCGTACGATTTTGATGAAATTTAGTATGGAGGTACTAATCCACGGTATCTCCAGGCGTTTTTTTCATTTTTGTGAATTTATAATTTTTAAGGGTAATTTTCCCATAAAAACCCTTAAAATAACGGAAAAATCAACTTTTCTCAAAAACGGCTCGAACGATTTTGATTAAAATTTTCAAATATTCGTCTTATAATGCAGTATAATTTGTTTTATAGATTGCTCTGAAACTGGTTGAATAAAGTTACGGGTCTGCTGTATAGTGGAGGTCATTTTGGATTTTTATCCCGTAAGAGCAATGTTAAATTTAAAACCATTTATTTCGTTTGTTTTTGTCATAAAATTGTTTGTAAGGTCTCTTTTACAGTCACAATCCGCATCATTTTTGTGTTTCACATTTTGTTAATACCTTTCATTTGTCACGTAATTGAAATTTTTTAAGTACCAAGTTTGAACTTTTTTTATTACAAAATAAAAAAATTTTAACTAAAAGTGAATCGCAAGCCGGAAAAGGTAGAAATAAAATACAAATCAGACAATGACAAAATAAATACGAGGAAAAATTGTTGTTAATCGGTAAGATAACAAAATCCGATAATACTTACCGAGTGGTTCTGTTTAGGCTACTTGCCTACAGAAACAATACAACAGAATTTGTAACATGGCCTACTGTAATTTTAAATGAAACAAAAATCTATGAGTTTAGTTAATATCCGGTAGAAGCTGAATTTCACAAAAAATAACTAAAGTGTTTTTTAAACCTATTTACTTGTAATAATATACTAATGTCAAATGGTAGTTTCATTAATAATTTTAATATCAACAGAACCAGTGGTCCAATTGCCTTATGTTTTCGATAATGATTAATTTTACACCCTTTTGTTTAAAGTATCACAAGGGCGAGTTTCCATTTAAAAGTTTAAAGTTGGGGGTTGGGAGGAAGGGTGCGTATTTGATCGAAATACAGAAATCGATTTCCTAGGTATGTGTATTGCAATCGGAATACTCATACATTTTATAGTAACGGAGTAATAAAGACAACTAGGTAAATAAAGAGCAATAACAAAAAAGAATCAGTAATGTCCATTGGCTTAGGGAATTCAAAATATCTACTGACATAGCCAATGTTATAGTATTGTTTGTCAAATGTACATTTAAAAAATACTCTTATTACAAATTAATTTGTAATGTTTGTGTAATAGCATCAACTCAATTAAATCCTGTTTACATTTGACAGGAATATATATACTGCGTCGATACAAAATATTGTTGCTGATTATTCAAAAATAAAAATAAGCTGCTTAAATTGTATCTTTCCAGTGGTGCAGTGGGGAGGGTACGCCGTTCCTTAACGTGGTTTGAGCAAGAATACTTAATTTTGCACGAAAGAGCGCAAGAAAAAAATGTAAAAGTATGTGGTTAAAAAATTTGTTTAAATTAAAAAATATATTTTGTTTAAATCATTTAAGTAATGATGGAATGATTTTCTTAATTAATTTTACAACAGTTTTACTGTTAATATTATATTTTACACCTATATTCTTTTGAATATAAAGAAATTATATCAGAAATAATATTAACGTATAAAGTATATATAGATTTTTTTACGATAGCATCTATTTTATTGCATAATACTATGAGTATAACAAACAATCAATTGTACTTTGTAGGATCAAAAAGTAGTAGGACTGAATTAATTTACAAAATTATTATTATTGTACTTATTCAACAATTCAATACAAATCCTTAGCAGTCCTCGGAGTAGCACCCTTGTGCTCCACTCGCTTTCCGGGATCCACTTAAGGGTCGGCTCTAGCTGTCGGCCATGTTGGTTGACACTCCATAAGACCAATGTTAAATTAAAATCCATATTTTTCCTTTATTTTTGATTGGATAATTATGAACGATATGTCATTTTAAAGCTATGGCCAATACGCATGCAAATGGCTTTTCCAAAATTAAGAAAAACGTTTTGTTTAATATTTATTAACAATTTAAAAAATTAATTTTTAATAATTTTTTATGTTGTCACTATTAGTTATAGCGAAAAAGTACCAAGCCATTTGCATGAAGAATTTCGTCCCCAAGAGTTTGGTATTTTTTTGAAAACGCTATTTGAACAATTGCGGGTTTTAAATGGATTTAGGCTGAGCAATGTCCGTGTAACCTACCGCCGCTATAGGGTATCTTTAAATATTTTTTTACGATGTAACTATTAATTATAGCGAAAAATTATCAAGCCATTCGGATGAAGAATTTTGTCCCCAAGAGTTTGGTATTTTTTTGAAAACGCTATTTGAACAATTTCGGGTTTTAAATGGATTTAGGATGAGCAATGTCCGCGTAACCTACCGCCGCTACGCTGGAGTCGCAGGTTGCTTTCTGTTTTACTAGAGCCGACCCTTAAGAGACGCCGTCACGGCGCCTTGGACGTTTTCCAAGGAGCTGTATCGGTTTCCCTTGAGGTTCCGCTTGAGCCGAGGAAAGAGGAAGAAATTCGGCGGGGCCAGATCTGGACTGTAGGGGGGGGGGGTGTGGCAACCCTATGCTTGGTCAGAAACTCCTTTATTTGTCGAGGGGTACAAACACCTAGTGAACCACACCACGATGGTCAAAAAAGCAGATGAGCATGGATTTCACCTTTGACTTGGTCATTTTAGCTTTCTTCGGACGTGGGGAATTGTTGGTGTACCACTGTTGAGCGACTCATGACAGTATACCCGTAGGCGTCCTTAATCATTCCGAAGGCCTCCGTCGCGGTTTTCCCGAGTTTGACGCAGAATTTAAGGCGTAGCGTTGCTCGAGATTTCTCTCCATATTTAACAGAATTTCACGGAAATCGACGTGCTTAGTCTCCTCTTGCCCGCAGACGACTGGAAAAAATATCGGTCTCTTCGGAAGGCTCCCCATTACCACGCCCAGGTAGTCCAACCGCCCTCTACAGCTCCACAGCTACAGAAATTCAGTCCTACTACTTTTTGATCCAACCCTAGAGACGATGTAAAGTAGCTAAATATTACTAGATCAGAGCTGACCAGTCATTGTAAACTAACCATGTCAGATTTTAAAGCACATTTACCACCTTCTTAAGTTAATAAATATCACGAGGCGCCTGCGTTTTAAATTAATGAAAAAGTTTGTAGGAAATTATAATCTACATTAGAAAGTCAATTATGTAATTTATTTTCTAAAAGGTTTACACTTTATGTGATTTTATGAACATAATGCAGGGTTTTCTAACAATTTTATAACTAATTTAAAACATTTTTTGTATCCCTCTCTTTCATTATCTCACGCCCAGACCAATTAGTATTCAGCGTTCCTCCACTACCAAATGTACCATCACACCAATTTATTATTCACAACTAATTGAGCATATGAATCTTGCACAAGTCTCCCAAACAATGAATAATCTCGTTATATTACCTTTAAGTTTTCAATATTTATTTATTTATTTGTTGTAGTAATCCTAAACAAATGTGTATGTACGTGGAAATAGCTCAATTAATTGACGTACTTCTGTATTCAACAGGGGGAAATTAAATCCTCCATTGCAGTTTATTTGAATCCATCTGTACCGACGACAACCGGAAACAAGAACGGAAACTTGAAATGCGCATTCACACCCAACTAAATCAAACTCTTTGAAGGTAATTCCATGTGATTGTCAATTTAGCCTGATAATCGTTTATCTCAGGGATAATTGAAATTACAGATCAGAAAGGTAGAGGAAGGTATCTCCTGAATAAATTCTAACTGAGGGGAACAAAGTAATTTCCTAATGAATTACTCGCATTGATTACTTAAGAAAGTAATGAAAATTAGAAAATATCTTTCAAAGTGTATCGACCGGAAATAATGTCGACGTGGCGCCATAGGAAAGGGGTTCATTAATTACAATAAGCGACTTGTCCTCTACTCCCTGTTTTGAAAAGTCTGTCAACAAAATACAGATCAGAGTACATTAGTATAGTGGTTTGTAATGGATACAAAAACTATACGGAATTATGCTAAAAGAAAATTGTACAAATATTTCATTACACTTTAATACTGGGTGACTACTAAGAGGTTCACATTTTTGGTTATAGGCCTAGGCTATGTTCTGTACGTATGCAAAGTTTTGCAAATTTGTAGGTTTTTAGTTATACTCCTTAAGTGGGTAAAGAAATACCTCCAAATTTCAGCTTTTTATGTTTAACAAGAACAAAATGGCGGAAATATAAATAATCACTTTTGTTTCAACAAAATTGCTTTATTTTATCAACTATTATAAGTTATTTAATTTGTAGTCAACAAGAAAATAAATCAGTTTTATTGGAACTGATAACCACGAATACCTATGAACGGAAAACTACGACACACAAAATAGTCATCATCCTTCTAGAAATAGTATAGCCTAAGAACAAACCTTCACATCTTTAATTTGTTACATATATGTTCCCATAAAATATCTCTCTCAGTCAAATATGACAATTTTGGGGCCAGTCCATTAAGTTGTTGCCACGACCTGTCCAATGATAAATGAGTGAAACTAAATAAATCATGTGTTTATTTGTATCTTTATCAGTCAGCACCAACATGGATATTCCTTCCGTCAGCAAATACTGCAATGCCCAATTCATAGACTGAAGGTATTTGAATATGAGGTGTATTACTCAGGTTTGAAGTTGTGCAATGGACTGCCTCAGTATTTGAAAGAAATTGATCCTCTCTATGAATTTGAGAAAAACTTAAAAGGTACCTCGCTGAGCTGGCATTTCATTCAAAGTGAGAGAGTACTTGAACAAGTAGTCGTTGAGGCTATATCATTATTGTTTTGTATGTAATTATATATTTTATATATTGTGTATTTATTGTTCAATCTAATTTAAATTAATGTATTTGTTAAAATGCTAATGTATTTTGTGTATATGTACGTTTAGGACAACTTATATTTATACTTCAGCTTTGCTGAACTTTGTTTGCCGTAAATGAGACAAAAAAAATCATAAACATTTGTAGTTACTGACAGTCATATTCATAAGCATATATGGTTCTTAATTACATACCTCTTCGTAAGCATTTATAGTAACTAACAGTCCTCTTAGCAAGCACATGTAGTTACTGACAGTATTCTTCGTAAGCATTTATAGTTAATTACTGGTACTGGTTGTATCTACATGTTATATAGTGTGGATATAAATAAATAAAATAAATCAGACACTGTATCTGTCTACATCAGAAACTATAAGAGTTTTCTTTAATCAGTGAATAATCTAATAAACAAATTTACAAAGAAAAGATTGTGGCATTTCAGTGTGGTTTTAGGACTGAAGAATTTAAAACATTTCTTCACTTAAAAGAGTAAATTCAAATAACAAGTAATCAGAACCGTCAGCTTGTTATAATTTCCACAAAGTGAAGTAATTTTTAATAGTAATTGGATTCTGGGTCAAAATACTGTATCTGTATTGATTATTCTAAAATAAGTTTCAGAATGATAGAATTATAAGGGAAGCTGAATTGTATTATTCCTGTTCAGTTAGTTGTTCTCCAATAATCGAACGAAATCATTAATATTTTAAAAGACCTGAGCGAAAGTAGAAGTAAAGATACTAGGTTTAAATGTTATTTTTGTATAGGCTACTTTATTCTTTGAAACCGTTCAGATTGTTAGGAAGAACCAATTCATAAGATCTTTTTTTTGTCCCTTTAATTAAACTAGGCAATTATTTTGAAATAACGAAATATTTTGTGTTTTATTTTATAATAACATATTAATACATAACAATAATGTTGATATTATCAAATAAACAATAACATTTTTGACTCATGTTAATAATTATTTACATTTGGCATAAATAATTACAAATTCACAGATCTGTACTAGACTAGACAAGCACAGTTGGATACAATACACTTCCTAAGAGTAAATAAAACATTTGTAGTAGCCTACTTTTTATTTTATTTGTTGAGGGTTTAGTTTCACAACAATCATGCTTTGTGCGGTTTTGTACAAGAAGGTGCAAGGAATGGTTCGTTGCAGTAGAGGGTATGATAATTTTATTAGATCCAAGATGCCTGACAGTTCAATGAATTGTAAACTTCACAGTTATAAAACATTGAGAGTGTATAACGAGAAAAATCGCACATTCGGGTTTACTTTGAATTTTTTAAATACGTTAATTATATTTAAAACAATGCGTATTATATATATGTCTATATGATTAGTATAGATAATTACCACAAGAAATTTAATCGACGGACATACTTTTACTGCATGCATCCCAGCGAAACAGTATCACGCAAAGGCTTTATTGTCCATGAAGGAATGTTTTCCTTTAATCTAAAAGCAACCAATACATTGCAACGTTTAATAAAGTACGTAAGTAATAAATAAATCAACATGTGCAATTTGAAACTAAATGATGCAGAGGTTTGTATATTGTGTGTAATAGTAAGCCTACCTAATTGGCAAATAAACATTGCCCAAAGTACTTTAAACATTATTAAACTAAATTGTGTGTTTTTTATATTGTGTGTAATAGAAGGCCTACCTAATTGGCAAATAAACACGTCCAAAAGTATTTTAAACATTATTAAACTAAATGATGTAGAGTTTTTTATATTGTGTGTAATAGTAGGCCTACCTGATTGGCAAATAAACATTGTCCAAAGTATTTGAAACATTATTAAACTACATTATGTAGAGTTATTTTATATTGTGTGTAATAGTAGGCCCACCTAATTGGCAAATATACATTGCCCAAAGTATTTGAAACATTATTAAACTAAACAATGTAGAGGTTTTTATATCGTGGGTAATAGTAGGCCTACCTAATTGGCAAATAAACATTGCCCAAAGTATTTGAAACATTATTAAACTAAAAAATGTAGAGGTTTTTATATCGTGGGTAATAGTAGGCCTACCTAATTGGCAAATAAACATTGGCCAAAGTACTTTAAACATTATTAAACTAAATGATGTAGAGTTTTTTATATTGTGTGTAATAGTAGGCCTACCTGATTGGCAAATAAACATTGCCAAAAGTAATCGCTTTAGAGGTTTAGTGACAGGGAAACTAACAGCAATAATTTTGTCTATATACAATTAATTATGCACTAAACAACGTTTGACAAGCAAACAGACAAAAAAATATATGTAAACGATTCCTGTTTATATATAAGTTCAACATTGTGCCTACAAAATAAGCGACTTTAAAATGAATATTTGGATTGCCGTACATCGACTTATAAACACTTTGATTTATTTAAAATAATTGTATTTCCTGGTAAAATTAATCAAAACAGATTTTATCTCATTTGAAATCTCAAGTTCATAATATATTTGTTATTTGCTATCGCAAATCTTTCTGGTTCATTGCGACGAAATAATCTACATGCTTTAAAGCAATAATATACTTAAAGTCTATATAGAATGACTGGTTAATACAGTACTTGCATAAGGATAATAATAAATGTCTAATGTTAGGTGTGCAAGGTGGTGAGTGTAAGAGAGAGGGATAGGTAAGTATCGTATCCAGGCAACAAGGCGACTACGACCACAGCGCTGCTTGCGGCTAAATCCTGACACTCCATATATTACACGTTACTGCTCTATATCTCAAATAACTTCAACAATGTATTAATCAGTTTTGTTTTACTAGCTTGAATAGCACTAGAACTGTTTAATTTTTATAATAGAATTAAGTGAAAGTTATGAATTGATTACAAAGATTCTTTCTCTAATCTTTAGAACTATTTGTGACGTCTTTTCTGTATATACATTCACTTCAAATATAACACGAATTAATAAGAATTAAACAAATTAAGTAGAAAATTAAATTATCTGAAGTTAAAACTAAAGATGGGTTTAATCTAAATAACCTTGACACAGATTTCAATTTTCCAAAAAAGAAACATAGCGTTCATGCGTTCTAAAATGATTCATAAATAGATTTATCCTTACACCAATAGATATTATCATACTGTACAAGAATTAAGTTTACATTTTGCTTCCCTCCCCCTTCCTAAACACAAAGTTTGTAGATTGAAGTTAGACAGTATACGAATTGTTTTATTCATTAAAAAGTGGGACATTATTTATTTTATACTTTGCAATTTCATTATTGTTAGTATTTTAAAACATTATTTGTCAAGAGTTTGATGTTTTCAGATGAAGTGATTGCAGAGTTGTAAATGTTACCATGTATTAAAATATCCAACTATTTCAATAAAGTAAAAGAAAAAGTATTTATTATTATTTTAAGGAAGAAAGTTATGAATTTCTACTAGGACTATTAAAACTGAATGGTATGTTTAAATATAAAATTAAATGATTTTAATTTAGTTTTTAAAGTGAAGTATACCTAAATAGTTAACTCCTAAAATATTGAAAAATGATGGGATTGTAATTTTTACCACAACCACTGTTACTAACCTATTTTAATAAAATCTATAGGCAGTTTTCCCATGAAACTTCAGAACAACAATAAAGCCTGGGATATGTATTACTGTAAACATGCATCCAATTAGGCAAGTGAAATAAAACATAAAGACATTTTCAGTGTTGTTTCTCTCAAAACTGTAGAGTTTTGCTTCTGTGAAACCTACAGTTTTGTTTGTATGAAACCCACAATTATGTTTCTGTTAAACATCCAGCTTTGATTCTATGAAACCTGCAGTTTTGTTTCTATAAAACCTAAAATTTTGTTTCTATAAAACCTATAGTTTTATTTCTATAAAACCTTAAGTTTCATTTCTACAAAACCTACAGCTTTGTTTCTATAAAACCTACAGTTTTTTTTTTAATAAAACCTACAGTTTTGTTTCTATAAAACCAACAGTTTTGATTATATAAAACCTAAGGTTTTGTTTCTATAAAAGCTGCAGTTTTGTGTCTATAAAACCTACAGTTTTGTGTCTATAAAACTTACAGTTTTGTTTCTATAAAACCTACAGTTTTGTGTCTATAAAACCTACAGTGTTGTGTCAATAAAACTTACAGTTGTGTTTCTATAAAACCTACAGTTTTGTTTCTATAAAACCTACAGTGTTGTTTCTATAAAACCTACAGTTTTGTTTCCATAAAACTTACAGTTTTGTTTCTATAAAACCTACAGTTTTGTTTCTGTGAAAACTACAGTTTTACTTCTATGAAACGTACATTTTTTTTCTATAAACCTACAGTTTTGTTTCTATAAAACCAACAGTTTTTTTTTATATAAAACCTATAGTTTTTTTTATATAAAACCTACAGTTTTTTTCTATAAAACCTACAGTTTTTCTTCTATATAACCTACTGTTTTTTTCTATAAAACCTACAGTTTTGTTTCTGTGAAACCTACAGTTTTACTTCTATAAAACGTACAGATTCTTTCTATGAAACGTACAGTTTTTTCTATGAGACTTTTAAATTTGCTCATTTTATTTTGTTGGAGTTTCACCGAGTATCGATTGCTTTTACTTAAAATTGACTGGTACCAGATGACAAATAATGAACAAATGATTAAAAACACACATTAGTATGTTCTTATTATCTAGTGTGACGTTCATAAGTAAACCACCTTTCCTATCCTTCAAACTTTCGTACACCTGAGTAAGGCAAAATTGCCTAATCATTGCCCCTACTAGTCTAACCTGTTATCTTAACTACCTGAGAGAGCTGGCGTCTCCCTTCTTGCTATTCCGTACTCTGAACTCTTCCTCTGTACAGAAAAGATAACCATTCGCCATTTTGAGTTACATACAGTTAGCGATAAATTAGTTAACTTCGCATCTTTTGGTTAGAACTTCTTAAAAGAAAACTAACGTATTTTTTTGGAATGCCGAAGCATTTACAAAGTTGTTAAACATCATGTTTTACGGGACGATTAAATTCAGTGCCATAAAAGAACCAGAATTCGTTAACCAGGTTTGTGACTGTGCAAATTAACGTTTTACCTTACATCAAATCTGAATTAACCATACTAATACTTGTTTAAGAAAATATTTCCACTTTACTCAATAAATAGAATAAATTATATTTTCTTATAGAATTTGTCCACGTAGCCTTGATTAATTCTAAAACAAATTTTAAAGACAATAGCCTACAACTAAGCAATATTAGTTTACATAGTCTATACTATTAATTCTTTTATATTCACAAATTTGTACTGTATAACACAAGTTTTTATCAATCAATGCATATTTTATGGCATGTTTTCGTTTCTAAATGTAAATCATGGTAGGCCTATATAATAGTACTCAGCTGTAATTAATGGTAGTAAATTGTCAATTTTCAACAAGTCTCAGACAATTCTAAAGTCTTGCAAACTAAAGCTTTAAGCTACCTATATAGGCCAGTCGGTAAAGGTCAATTTAGACCAAAAGTACCAGTAATTTGCAATACGGCTGAATTTTTTTTTATAAGTACATTAAAGTATGTAGACTAACATAAAAACAAGTTTACCAGTCTATCGATTTCCCAAAGTCGAAAAAAAATCGATTATCATTTTTTTTTCGATTATCCTTAATATTTTGAGCTGGGATGAAGATAGAGGAAAATAAAAAATACCACCGTGTAGGGGAGGTATTTTTCAACAAAAAAGGTCATATGTATTTATTTCGTCCGAGCAATGGTTTGTCTAGAACAAATTCGATAATGCAGGTATGTATTTTGCAGCAGGGGAAATCACTAAAAGGGGACATCTTATTCATATTTTCCTCTATCTTCATCCCAGCTCAAAATGTTAAGGATAATCAAAAAAAAAAAAATGATAATCGATTTTTTTTCGACTTTGGGAAATCGATAGACTGGTAAACTTTTTTTTATGTTAATCAACATACTTTAATGTACTTATAAAAAAAATTCAGCCGTATTGCAAATTACTGGTAGTTGTAACCTATACCGACTGGGCTAATATTAGGCCTATACCAAGTAGTAATTTAAGTTTAAGCAATTCTAATGTCTGTTTTTATATATATATATATAGTGAAAGCTGGTTCAACTGTCAGCCTAACGAAGTTACAATTGCAACTGTCAACCAAAATGCAACAACATACCAAAATTACTAAATAAGACTGCAGCCAAATGTGATTTGTGTACATTGCTTGTACATGTGATTTGTGTATTTTGCTAATCACCTAAGGCTATTTGAAACATAATAAATATTTTGTAATTAATTGATTGGGAAATCTAGCGAATTGTTTTGTTTGGTTTCTTCAGATTTCAAACCTCATAATTGATTTTTTTTTACATTTATATATATATATATATACAGTATGTAAAATGTTGGCCAACCTAATTGGAATAAGTAGACATAAGAATATAGCCCTAAAACAGTGGTCTAATTGTAGTGAACATCTTTTAAAGTTTATATAATCCTGGTGTATTGTTAAAGTATGTCTTTCTTTGTATAAATATTTGTTTTCTTATAGGCCTATGTTATCTGAATTATTATTAAACCAAAGGGGGGGGGTTTCTTTTATAACTTAAGGAAGGTTTACTTTTTAACTGTATCAAATATTTTATTTAAGGGCGTATACAAAAAAAATCAAATCTTTTAAATTAAGGGCATATAGTTTTTTATAGTAAACAAATTGCTTACTAACCGATACTGCCTGTATGTTATTGTTTTGCCTGTAAATGGTCAACTCAGATTTTTGGTCAACATTGATTCTCTGAAAGGTAAGAATAGTTTATAGTACTGATCAGTTTCATGAATACATGTACCGTACGTAGGATCCGGTGCTTTTAGAAAATAATTTTCGGTAAAATGCGGTACACTAGATTGGACGGTTAAAAGTTTAAAATCGTCGTAACCATGCTGCAAGTCTGAGAAAATAGAGAGAAAAAAACAACTCGAAATAAATATCTGATAACATCTGTTTGATTAAACTTTCAGCAGCTACTGCGAACAAACAGTAGGCCATAATATCTGCAATCAAGATTTCACAAAAAAAGTGTAATTACAGTCAATTTATATTTCTGAGTAAATTTAAGAATAATTTCATGACAAATTAATTTATGATCATCAAAAGAAAACAAAACAAAAGCGAACATTAAAAAACTTTTCCTACAAGAAAGATGAAGCACCAAAACCTAACTATCTTGAAAGTGGGTTCAGGTATATCGCGTTACTTTCATTCTCTTTAGATACAGTATTTTGCTTTGTCAGCCATGTTTGTTAAATATTTGATAGAAAGTGAAAAACTCAGAAGGCCTTTTTGGAGATTTTGCCGATCTACAATTCTTATAATATAGCCCATCACTACAGTTCAAGAAGTTCCCAATTGTCTCCAGCTTAGTTGAGGATCATTTTCCAGAGAATACCTGCTATAATTTTTACAAATATGTTTATAATATATATAGGTCTACTTTATATTTATATTGTGTATAAATTTGCATGTCTTATGAATTTGTAAAATATGAAGTAATAATATGTGTAAAGCCTGGAGAGTAGTTTATAAAACCTAAATAAAGAATGTATCATCCAGCATAGCGGCAATTTGTTAAACTAAAATTGTATGTAATGTTACTGGACTAAACAATTTGACCGACATTGCAGGGGAAAAAGACGAACCAACTCTATAAGAAATGTTTACTACACCATATTTCAGGAAATAACAAACAACTTTGAAAAAGAAGTGTTATAATGATCAAAATAAATACTATTGATAAATAAATAAAAAGTTCATACACACATAGATCCAAAACGTCTAGTTTCTGCCATTTTGTTCAAAACAAACATTATAACTTTGGAATTAGACAAGATAATAAACACATATTTTTTGTTACATATCAAAAGTGCACCAAAAACAAAAGTTTTATCTCGTAGCCTATATTTTCAAATTGTGGGCGTTAAAAATATGTATACATAAAACTACTTGAAAATAGTCTTAAGAAACTATACAAAAAATGTAAAAAACTAAATATTTTGCAAAAGAAACAAAACAGATTTTAAAATTTCAATATAGCTAAAAAAAAGAAAAAACAGAGTTCAAAAATATAATCACTACGATATCCAAGTATAGCGTAGAAAAACCTTCCAGCAAATTTATTCAAGTTTTTGAATATAGCCTATAACACAAAATCTATGCTTTTTGTATATTGAAAGTTACGTACAAAGTGGTATTCCAAACATAAAAAAAACAAATATATAATAGCCGGAAACCTAAGTATTTCTAGCCCATGTTTATTTTTATTATTTTTAAGTTTCTGTCACTAAAAGGCTTCCCAAAGTGTCTGTTTCTTCCTGATCCGCCCTTTCCCTATAACCTTTTGTCCTCGAATAACAGGAAGAGTATAACCACAAAATGCTATTCAAGTCTCCAACGTTGACGACTATCTGACATCCAAAGTTGTAACAATGTAAGTGAACTAGAGTGTTGTGTCGCATACGTAATGTATGTTTATGTACAAAGTTTGACACCGTAGAGCGATCCTTCATGTCCGGAAAGTTGGCAGTATTTGTATGCCAGTGTTGCCATTCATTAGACATACTCGTAATCAATTTGGCAAGCAACTTTCTCATAGAAATGACATAGCCTAGATGTGAGTTTAAACTCCTTCCCGCATGAAGTATAATTTAAAAGCAAAGTGCAGCGAGTCATGTAACTCATTTCAATGTAAAGGTAAATTCCGAGTAATTTATAACACAAGAGTTCGAAAATGATTTCGTTCATAATGATTCTTGTCAGTAATGATTTTTTAAAGTCATATCTTGTTTAGTGTTTTATAAAAAAATACTGGTTTTTTATTATAACTTACACTTATAAATAATCATAAGTAAACCAGCTAGTTTTATAATAATATTAATATTATAGGTTTAAAAAAACTAAAAACATAGTGTAAATGCAAAAAGTAAAGATGTTTTAAAACTAGTCAGAGTTATTAAAGTATACAGTGGAGTAGTATATCAACGATTTTGTTTAAAATGTTATGAAGTTAGTCCTGTACAAGAGCTGAACTCCAAAACTATCAAATCTATTTTGACAAAAAAAATTAGAATAATAACAAAGCTGCATTTTTTTAAATTGAAAATTGTGGAATAGTTTTCATCTTATATATGCTTGAAACATGGAAACAAAAATGTATATATGGCTTGTCAATCGACAATTAATCAACTTATTATGGCGGGTAATAGACTAGAATTACTAAAAAATTACTAAAGCTTATCTATGAGTAAATCATACTTTTCCACAGATTCGGATAAATTTGGTGTCAATTTATAAATACATTTAGAGCTGGGCATGTGAGAAGATATACGTGATATAATAAAACTAGAAAACAAAATCTCACAATTTATACGTTTATTTACTCAAACGCGTTTCAACGAGAATGTCGTCATCTTCATAGACATATTAGAATATTATATTTACAGTTTGAGGAAAGAAAAAACCAATTATATCAAAATGTGTGAAAACTTATTTGTTGGAAAACAATGAGGGAGGCACTGTTATTACGCTTACAAACAACATAAATTTTGTTTGGGAAAATATGTTATCATAAGGGCTAAAACAGCGTGATAGGTAGGCAATATCGTAGAGTTCTTTAGATATTGTTATTCTGTAAATTTAACTCTCGCTAATACAATAGCCTATAATATTTACAGATTCAAGTAAAGTAAAAACCAATTATATCAAGATGTGAAAACTTATTTGTTGAAAAATAATGTGGGAGGCGATGTTATTATCCTTACAAACAACAGAAATTTTGTTTGGGAAAATATGTTATCATATGGGCTAAAACAGCGAGATAGGTAGGAAATATCGTAGAGTTCTTTAGATATTGTTATTCTGTAAATTTAACTCTCGCTAATACAATATAATATTTTCAGATTCAAGTAAAGTAAAAACCAATTATAACAAAATGTGAAAACGTATTTGTTGAAAAATAATGTGGGAGGCAATGTTATTATCCTTACAAATAATAGAAAATTTTATTTTGGAAAATATGTTGCCATATGGACTAAAACAGCGAAGGAAGTAGGCAATATGGTAGCGCTCTTTACATCTCGTTAATCTGTATTTTAAATAACCTCTCGCTAATACAATATTGTATTTTCAGATTCAGGTAAAGCAAAAACCAATTATATCAAAATTTGTGATAACTTATTTGTTGGAACTTAATGAGGGAGGCAAAGCTATTATTCTTACAAACAATAGAAAATATGTTGCCATATGGACTAAAACAGCGAGGGAGGTAGGCAATATAGTAGAGTTCTTTAGAACTCGTTATTTTGTAAATTTAACTTTCGCTACAACAATATTATATTTACAGATTGAGGTAAAGTAATAACCAATTATATCAAAATGTGTGAAAACTTATTTGTTGGAAAATAATGAGGGAGGCAATGGAATGGCAATGGTAATGTCATATGGACTAAAACAGCGAGGGAAATAGGCAATATGGTAGCGTTCTTTACATCTCGTTATTCTGTATATTAAATTACCTCTCGCTAATACAATATTATATATATACTGATTCAGGTAAAGTAAAAACCAGTTATATCAAAATGTGATAACTTAT
>JAGFPH010000001.1:2091615-2124999 GCA_018207615.1 Philaenus spumarius
TCGCTGGTGCAATATTATATTTACAGATTCAGGTAAAGTAAAAACCAATTATATCAAAATGTGATAACTTATTTGTTGGAAAATAATGAGGGAGGCAATGTTATTACCTTTACAAACAATAGAAAATTTGTTTGGGAAAATTATGTTGTCATATGAACTGAAACATCGATGGAGGTAGATAATATCGTAGGGTTCTTTAGGTATTGTTATTCTGTAAATTTAACTCTCGCTAGTGCAATATTATATTTACAGATTCAGGTAAAGTAAAAACCAATTATATCAAAATGTGAAACTTATTTGTTGGAACATAATGAGGGAGGCAATGTTTTTATCCTTATAAACATTAGAAAATTTGATTGGGAAAATATGTTGCCATTTGGACTAAAACAGCGAGGGAGGTAGGCGATGTGGTAGCGTTCTTTAGATATTGTTATTCTGTGAATTTAACTCTCGCTACTGCATTATTATATTTAAAGATTTACAGGTAAGATATAAACCAAGCTACTCCTGGTTGGTGTTGATCTATTTGTTATTACTTATACATGTAATACTTTGTAAAGTAAGGGTAATCTTAGAAGAGAAGTTGTAGTAACTAAGACTTATTATTTATCAGTTTTTCAAAGTAAGCCTTAGACGAATGGGCACCGTGGTAACTTTCTGATTAAAAGATCCTTGGTCCGAATCTCGGCTAGAGACCAGATTGCTTTTTATATCTTTATGACATATTCTTGGAGCATAATACTACTTTAGCACTATAGCTTTTTCCGACATACAACACTATTTGCTCTGGATCTAATTAAAAATTGTATTAATGTTTATTAAAAAATAGAAGATTTAAATATAAAACAAAATATACAGTTTTTTTTATTTTCGTGAAAAATGACAAATTCCTTTGTGCGGAACTAAAAAAGACACAATTGGGCTATTGTAAATCTTTTTTGAGATATATGTCATCTAGTTATCATTACGGTTTAATGGATTTAATAATGTGTTTATTATATAATCTTATTAAACGAGCAATTCTTGTATATATACATTTATTTCGGGGATCTTGCTAACGGCTTTAACGATTTGAATGGAAATTTGCATATAGGGGGTTTTTGACGTCAGAAATCGAATGCGCTAGGCCTTATGTCTGAAAAAAATGCGCTAAGTAGCTCTTTTCGCCTATGCGTAAACTCTGAATTTCTTTTATATACCACCTTTGAAGTCACTAAGAAGGCGACTAGATACAATCCAGTTGTTTTACAAACAGATGTTACTCTGTTAATTTTAGCTCCAGATTTTTATATACTATCTAACAAACAAAAATCATTAACAATGAATCAGGGGGTATAATTTTGAACTTATTTATTTATTCAAACACCAAACGTAACTAAAACATTATTGTAGTGCTATTATTAACCGTTCTGAAAACCTTTTTACTAGTTTCTGCATTCTTTGTATTTCTATAAAGGTAATATTAATTATCTAATGATTATGATTATTATTTGTTATTTCTAAAATACATAAACAATATAAAATATGGCCAACACGTACCTTAAGAGGTTTTTGGACGTCAGGATTCGAATGCGCGAGGTTTTATATCTGCAAAAAAATCTCTAAGTAGCTCTTTTACTTCTATCAAGGAAATATAAATTATCTAATTATTATAATTATTATTTGTTATTTTTAAAATAGATGAACAATGTCAAGTATGGCCAATTCGTTGGATACATTACATAACCTACATGTACCTATAGAAGTTTTTGGATGTCAGTATTCGAATGCGCTAGATTTTAAATCTGTAAAAAATCGCTAAGTAGGTCTTTTCACCTTATGTAAAAGAAAGTATTTTATTTCGTCTTATGTAAACAAAGTCTATGAAATCTGAAGATGTATATAGGCCTACTGTGCTTAGATCTTATATTTGCAAAAAATGCAGAAGTGGTCACATTTTCACATGATTTCCGCCATCTATTACCAGTTTTTTGTACTGTTACCTACATCTATTGCCGGTTTTTTAACTGTTAATGTAGTATCTGATATGTCAAATCTATTTCAAAACTATGGTTTCTTAGTTAAATTATTTACAAACGATTTCAATAATTAATTGATATACATTTATTCAGATTTGTATGTAGTAAACTATGATTATTATTCACAAGTTTTATATAATTCAATGTAAAGAATAAATGCAAGAAACAATATGAAATAAAAATCCAATAGTAACAATGATACCATTGTGTTAACCAATCAACGTCTTGAACAAATAACTTTAACGAATTGTTGAATGTTTTTTTTTTTTGTTAGCATACTATAATATATAGCATATTATATTATATTCTAATAAAATGTTAAAAACTAATTGAACTCATGTTTTTAAATTTAAATAAACAGTTCATATGTAACTAAGATAAAACAATATTTATATTTATTCAGTATGTGATTTGTATTTACATACATTTTCCTCAAAAACCCATTTTACAAACAAAAATATTGAGCGATGCTCGGCCACCTAGATACTTACTAACTAATGAAACAATCATAAAAATACTACAACAGTTATAAAATACAGTCTAAGAAAAACTAATGTTAGCCTATTTATGAAAAAAAATATTTAAACAATTTTCTAGAACTAATTTTTTTTAATATTACAATTTTAATTTCAAATATGTATTTTTAGTTACAGTTTAATTGATTGACAAGTGTTGCAGACGAGGTCGTGCATTTATTTTATGCAAATAAACATTTTTAAAAGCCAATAAATTAACTTCTTAATTTAGTTAAGTAAATAGGTGTGTTTTAGTTCTTTCTGTTGTAAAATAGACTCATTCAAAATATTTCGTTTCTACAAAATAAATAAAAATAAGAATATAATCGTATCCATACTATGCAAGGGAACTCTGCGTACGTTGCATGCCAACGCTCTTTATCCCTCCACATACTTTATAATTTCTTTTAATAAATGAGTACGATAACACAAAATATGAAAGATAAGATGGTAAATAACATAAATTGTATACATGGGTAGTTAAGTATTCGATGTAACAGCCGTTAAAATAAAAGTAAAAATGTAGTATGATTTAGGCATACCCATTATAAAACTCATAGATAAATTAATTTTAAAATATGAAATGGTAACAGCTGTGTACTGGAAATAGCTTACATGTTAGTTTAAATGTTTTTAGTCGGCAATAATTAGGGTAAAGCTGAGTTTTTCCAAGTGATAGACCAATACTAGAAAATAATTTTCCCAAATGTCCTCTCTTTTCTCCAAGAGCTTACCCCTCTACATCCAACAAATGAGGCAAACTCCGATTAAATGGTTATACCGGGTTGGTTACTGTATCTGATGCAATATTATGTTGCGATGTTAATAACGTGGTTTTGTGTTTCATGTAAATATTTGTCTAAATCCATAAATAAGGGTCATAGGAATAAATTAATTTTAAAAAACTTCCTGTCTGGGATAGATTTACATTCTATTAAAATAGAATAAATGTAAATAAAAAACATTTCAGAGGAGGTCTTAGGCAAGAGAAATTGCTCTGTAGTCTATGGTTATTTTAAAACTGTGTAACTTTTCCTGTATCTTATAGTTTGTTAAGTAGGCTTTTGAACCCTCATATTAAAAGCGAGTTTTGAACAGTAAAATTGAGTTTGAAAATTTAATTTAGAAAGTTTTAGTAATATTTGTTCTTCTGTAAACTGTGTAATTGAATATGATTATGGAATTGAGAAATACATAGAGAGTTTTGCATTAAAACAGGAAGAATTCTACTTCGGGTAGAATACAAACAAAGAAAAGGTTTACATAAATAAAAACTTAGTTATCTTTTTAGTCGTCACTTTGTGTTTAAAAAAATCATCTTTTCAACTTTTGTATGCTTCTTAGTGTTACAAAGACCCAACCTGATTATTATTACATTTTCGTTTATTCATTTAAAAAACGTAGGAAACAACATATCGAATGATTTTCTGTTAACTTGTAGTTAGTTTAATTTTCACAAAATTAATGTTTCTTAGGTAAAGCTTGGGAATAGTTTCTTATTTTTTACATGGATAAAGCCAGTGACAATAGCTAGTTATTAAATATATTTTTTATTATTTATTTTTATAAATATTTTTCAAACCTTGGAAGTTATGTTAGAATAGAAAATTAGAGTTATTGTTTTTATTTTAAATAAAATTATAGTAAAAACTGAAATCACTTAAACCATTATTGCAGTTTATGCAAGCGTTCAATTAATCGTTGCGAAAAGCTAGTTGAACCAACATGAATAGACCCCCCCCCCATCCTTTACCTTTAGCCTGTCACTAACATTTCTCGGGTCAAATACACTCCTACATGTATTGGACACCTTTTAAACGCGCGGAATCTTAATTAATCTGACACATATTTCGGATTCTAAAGTTGATTAATTTATTTCGGAGATTTGATAAATAAAATTATATATATGGCTGATAATCTCATGATACAATCTACTTCGATCTAGACTTGTTCTGGGAAACAATAGTGTGTAATTCATTATATGTTTCTATTTCGCAATATTATTCCATAAATAAAAACATAAAATTATAAATACGATGTCTCGCACAACTTTGAACCTAGTTAGAACTACTTGGAATAATTTTACAGTGAAGAACGCAATCAATTTCAAATGTAGACTTAAGGAGGCGGATGTGTATAGAGTGAGCTATACCTACTATAGCTACTATACTATATTAGCGTATACAATATATTCGAGATGTTTTCACAATGTAATGTAGAAAGAAGTACGAACGCTTATGGGTATAAAACAAAACATGTTGCTAACGACGTACATGGTAAGAAGCTAAACAACTATAACACAATTACATTAGAATATTTCAACATAAACTTAAACAACTAGTGATGTGTGTACGTCATCAGCAAATAACGATTATTGTTATTAAAGTGTTTGCTCGTAAACTTGTGTTTCTTAATTACAAAGATTTAAACAATACAGTTGCAAAAACCAAACAAAAAATAATAAAATAAAAATGTGACTGATAACACTGTTAAGAGCAGTTAGACTACTGGGAATAATAGTTAAAATAGAAATTTGGTATAATATCACTAAGTCCCAAGACAGTGCACTGAAAGTAGAGCGTTATTAGGAAACATATAAAAAGATGAGGCAATCGCTGACACCAGCTAACACCTAAATACATAGCCAGTTCAGTAACCTGGCAAAGGCATATAAGCTGCGGAACCTTGAAAGAAGGTCAGTTTTTCGAAGACGGGGTGGTGTTGGAGGCTCTGCGCTTCGAACTACCAGTGATCCAGGGGGCACGTTTGGATTTTGGAAAAGACTGTTTATCGGCCTACATGGGAACTGACTTATTGGTGAAAGAGGTAAGCAAAAATTGATGGTGTAGATCCTTTTTTGTAGTAAAAACTAAAAATTCGGCTGATGCACCATTTTTTTAAGGTTGTTTCGTTTTTATTATTAGCTAAGGATGTTCAGTTATCACACAAGGCCCTTTGCAGCGACAAATTAATATTGTATATTTATACACAGATAATATTTATGTTTTATAATTCCTATTTATGATTATACTTTTAAACACTGCAATTTATCCAAACAATTATTTACATTTATAACATCATCATTCATATTACACTTAACCATTTATGTCCCAAGACGGAGCACTATAAATATAACTGTGATTAAATCCAACAACATACAAAACAACTGGCTTACACCTTTACTACTATTATCTCAATGCAATAATGAATTATCACAATATCGGTTTGCCCACCTCTCTGTTTAGTAGTTAAATTCCCAGCCTGGCTATGCCCGACTCCTAGAATATGCACCTCGCCGATCTCCGTGAGCTGTCCACTCTGTTTTCTGATGATCAGCGCCTCTGGCTGACTCCGACCGCGTCTTCAAAACCACGGAGAGCTTTGCCAGGTTGCTGAACTGGCTACGTATTTAGGTTCTAGGAGGTGTCAGCGATTGCCTTATCTTTTTATATGTTTCCTAATAACGCTCTACTTTCTGTGCACTGCCTTGGGACTTAGAAATATTATACTAAATGTCTACTCTAACTATTATTTTATAATAGTCTAACTATTCATAACTAACACCTTAAAAAACAGACTAATTAAATTCACGAGGTGTTTCACAAGTAAGTTACAATTTTAAATTTTACTGAGGTGAAGTTTAGTTTTGTTCATTCTTGTAGAAAAGGACACGTTACTCTATGAAATTATATGAAAAATTATCTTTTCTAGCATGTTGCCATTATTCCACAAAATATAGCTTTCGAGTAAAAAAGTCCCTTTCAAGTCTACAATGGGGGAAAATGTTACTCACAATAGCAAAATTAAATTACTTTCAGAGGCCACAAAATACCATATGAATTTTATTCTACAATTTTCATATTTTGTTTGCCTACATTCCTTAGTGCAGAAAAAAAACTGCCAGTGTAGGATTAATACGAGGATAACACATAGTAACTATGAGGTTTTTTATTTAAAATAAAGTGCCTTGGTATGGAAATAAAACTGCTGACATAAGGAAGTTGTAATTTCACAAATAGTACGCAGTCAAGCTAAATGATTAGGAAAACTGCAGCTGAATTAGTGTCTGAAGCGTGAGCGCGACGTTACTTTTTTTTTTACCACAAGTGAACTTTTATTTTATGTTATTTGCATCGTTGTAATCTGATTGCCCTTCTACGTGAACTTCCCAATTTTGAAAAAAATAAATAATAAATTTGATGCTTTTTTAGCACTTTATGAAAATGCTTTATATAAGTTCTTTTAATCAGTCTGTCATCTTTCCCACATCAATTAATTGTAAGCATTCTTTAAACTTTGTCGTACATTCTATAGAGCAATAATAATATAGATTTGTGAAAACAAACGGCCAGTATAATTAACCTTTTCGTAGCTTGGCGTAGTTAACGTTGGCGCCTTTAAAACGTTTCGTACATTTTAAACTTGTTTAAATTTTTATAGAGAAATCCAAATATGGATCTGTGAAGATTGGTATTTTCATCGTTATAATATACAATGTAACAGTATTACGTTTTTGATCAAGCCTGCCACGTTTCAAGATTTAAAAATATATTATTATAAAGATCACTACTTTAAAACATTAAACTAAATAAATAAATAAGCTCTCGTTAATAAAATTATATTGAGTAGTTTAGGCTGTACCTCCATCACCATTAACCAAGAAGACCCATTTACAACCTCAAAAGTTTCCGGTTTAATTTAACTGATTTTATTTAACACTTGTTTTTCATCAAGAGGTGGCTAAAAAGAATGCCTACAATTACAAAAACGTGTTAAAATTATTGTCTACCAAGAAAATATGAAACAAATAAAAAATGACTAAATTGAAACGAAATACATTAAACAAACTGCATTTAATCAGAAAATTTCGTTAAATAATGCAACTTTTCTACAAAAACCAGGACATTATTTTGTATGATTACTAAAAAATAATGTCCTAGCAATAAATAAATATCTATCTATATAGGCCTAAACGTATTTAAGTAACCAAGTTATACAACATAAGAAGTTAAACCTACAAAAGAATTAGGATCAAATGTTTCCCAAAACCTTTACTAACAACACATTTTACAAGTCTCAAAATGTCCAGGTTTCATTTGAAAATATTACTGCTTTTTAAGTTCGTTGAATGTTCGCAATACCATTATTGTTAAACTCATTTTCAAATTTCACGAGATCATAAAGTTATTATGTTCCTAATGCAGCTTATAGTCTATAGTTAATTATTGTGTTTTTTGTTTGTTTTTTTTAAGCAATCTCACCCCATGCACATATAGCATATTGAGAACGCACCAATTTCATATTGTTCTTTTTAAGGAATAAGGAATGCTGATGTTTTTTCTGTATATAGCCTACAATCTATTCATGGCAACGCAAAATTAACGATATTTAATTTTGGTTTGGAAACCGAAAATGAACAAAACTGAAATAAATATACAGTACTATCTTTAATTAATACAAAGTTTCAATTTACAACATTTAAAAAATAATAATAATAATAATAACAGGAAAATATATGTAAGTTTAAAATAATTTGTATGGTCAACTCACAAATTTTACTTCACTGCAGGAGAGGTTTCAAACAAAGTTATTTTTCTTTACGTCTTTAGACCTACTCTGTAGATAATATACAAATGACTTACCAAAACACAGTTGCCCCGAAAGTAACGAGACTTCCTTTTAGAAGATCAGTGCATCAACTAAACTATCGCAGCAACGAAAGTATAAAATCTAGGTCAAACCATGTCCAGGTGTTTTAATGAGCCATCTGCATAATGAATGTATGAAATTACTTTGGAGATTAATAAAAGCCGAAGTCTACCTGAGCCAAACCAATATTTGTTCAGAGCGATGTGGGCTCTGTCCGTTTGTCCATTACATTAATGTGTTTTAGTCGATAGTAAATAGAAACCGACAGTGGTAAGTCGGTTGGTCAAATAGACGAGTGTTTGTTCATTAACAAAAAAGATTAGATAGTGTTTGATCCCGATGCAACGTGAGACGTCCACTCGAGCAGCTGGGCGCCTCGTAGGAAATTACTTCAGGCTTACTTGATTATTGAAACAAACTAAACGCATTAAAATATTTTATTATTTTTTTCGTTTATTATATTTATTGTT
Source organism: Philaenus spumarius (assembly GCA_018207615.1). NCBI lineage: Eukaryota > Metazoa > Arthropoda > Insecta > Hemiptera > Aphrophoridae > Philaenus > Philaenus spumarius. Next base: position 2,100,268 of record JAGFPH010000001.1, read on the forward strand.
TATTCTAAATATTGAAACGATACTACGAACTGTGTGTGTGTGTGTGCCCGTCGGAGTTAATTTTATAACACCATTTTTAAGTATAAATGTAATTTAAAACGTAAAATGAATTAATGGAATTTTTATTGTTATTGGTAATGAAAAGTCTTGGACTATTTCTTGCACATCCAGGCACTCGGTCTAGGTTTGGTTTTGCATATTTAGACTTGATCGTGATACAAGAGTCTTGGTTTAGTAAATTTTGAATAGGATACATTGATAAATAATATGTACATTTATTTATGAGTTTGTGTATATGTGAGCATTTTGTAAATTTGGTAATAGAGAAAGAAATACTGTCGTATTTTTCTAGTTATAAAAATTATTCTCATTTAAAAAAATTTATATACAATGTTAAATTTATATTAATGGATGTCAGTAAACATGTTTCTTTTTCAAATAAAAGTTTTGTATATTTTGTACATTTTAAGAAAATTGCGATGTTTGGTGGAGTTGGGTAAATGGGTTGCCTTAAATTTATAAAACCCTGTTTAGGGAAGCAGTCCTTCAAAATACGGTAGCATTAGTTTGATTTATTTATCTCTGCAACTGGGATTTCTAAGTCTAACAACAAAATATGTAATATAGAGGCTATTTTAGTATATGACCCACATACATAATTTGAACTCGTAAGTAAAATTACATGCAAATTGAGATCTCTTAACACTTTCACTGCTAAGGATGCACATGTGAGTTTGACACTGAACGCTATGAGAAGCGGCTGACGCACAGTGCATTGCGTGCTTCGCACGCCAACCACCGTATTGAGAGTATTTTCAATATACAATACATTGCGTGCTTGTCACGCCAACCCACATATTGGGAGTATTTTCAATACACAATGCATTGCTTGCTTCGCACGTCAATTTTAAGCCTATGGGTGCTTTCAAATATTAGTAATTATTACGCAGAAAGGTTAAAAAATAAAAAGTTAAGTAATTTCTACTCATTTAGGCCATACATATAAAAAATAAAAGGTCAGCTCCTTGCATAGGAAATATTAAATTTGCCTAGCAGTGAACGTGTTAATGCCAACGTATATAACAATACAAAATTAATGCCTTCAAATTGGTAGGAAAGTTTAGCTGGTCTAAACTAAATGCTATAAATAAATTGTAAAAAAATGCAATTTAATGATTTAAAATACTTGTCCATTTAAAACACATAGTTCAGATGATCGAACATGTTTAATACTGTTAGAACAATCAGCAGTTTTCCCTACTTTATTTGGTCGAGCCTCAATGATCATTATAGCTAAATTATGAGAACTGAGATATTCTGGATTAAAAATATAATTGTTGACATTCTGACTAACCAATTACTGAATTTGAGTATGCAATTATTAATCAAATTACTAACAATTGCGATTATTAATTTAAATTGTTTTATAATAAAATAGAATTCAATTCAAAACTTATACAAATTTATACAACAGATATTTATTTACTAAAAATTAAATTAAATGCTCATTATAAAATTGATAATTTTAATTTCAAATTGTTGTATCACAACAATGATGATTCAAATATGGGAATATCCAAATCCTGACAACGCCACGTCAAATTTTCCCTATAGGCCTACCATTACAAAACGGTAAACAGGGTAGGGTGTACTGTAAAACCTCAATTTCATCATGGGAAACTAATCTGAAATTTAAAATGGTTGTACCTAGGAACCTTTTTGAGGTACAAATATGATGTAATACTATTTAAATATGAGAATACTTCGTTTCGGACGCCGATGGGTCCCTATACCATTACAATAGGTTGTAAAGGGGGGATACGGAATACTACCCCCCCGGAAAACTACCCCCCCGGAAAACTACCCCCCATGTGAAACGTGACGTCACGAAATCTGCCAACTAACCAATATGGGATCCGTGTCCGCGACTGGAATACCCCCCCTAGCAAAAGCGGGTCGCCGGAATACTACCCCCCCCCGGAAAACTACCCCCCAAGCAGGTTCCTACAATTATACTGTTATCGGCAACATACTGTAACTAAACAGTTTAGGTTAGTTCTCTAGTTTTTTTTTTTTTATTCTAATTATATCGAAACTTGAGTGTGCGTGACTGGAAAACTGCCCTCCCGATCTCTGACGTCAAAATGACGTAGGAACCTGCTTGGGGGGGTAGTTTTCCGGGGAAAAGTATTCAGCCGACCCTTGTAAAGAAGAGGGTGAATCGCAAAACCCCCATTTTTGTATGGGAAACCAGTGTTAAAATGAAAATTGCTGTATCTCGGAAAATATTTAAGGTATATATTTGTTTAAAATATGAAAATATTCCGTTCCCGACACCACATTGAATGGAACCTATACAACTACGAAAAGTTAATCAGGAAAGAGGGGACTGAAAAACAATATTTTTTTAAGGGAAACCAGTGTTAAATTGTAAATTGCTGGATATCGGGAACTATTTAGGATACAATCGTTTTGAAAACAGGGAATAAATAAAAGTAGTGGCGGATGGTAAAAACAATTATTAAGTGATAAAATATTGTTGAATGATATTTTAATGAAAATTAATTCAAAAGAGTGTTCATAATTACGATAAAAAGTTACACATAACCACAAGCTAAGAACGTTCGATAGACAAATTCTGAAAATTAATTTTAAAGTAGAAAAATTGTGGGTAATGTTAAATTATAATAAAATAGTTATAGTAATTACACTTAAATTCTACGTACATGTAATTTTAAGTTTCTCCATTTTTTGCGAATCACCTATAATGTCAACATTAAACAATAGAATCTTTAATAGGTCACATAATCTATATATAATATAATCTTTAATTAATCCTATAGTATGTGCTAGGAATGCAGTCAAGGGTCTGCTGTAGTGGCGGCCATCTTGGATTTTTATCCCATCTTGGATTTTTTTATCATGTTCAATTTAAATCCATTTATTTCGTTTATTTTGTATCACAAAATTGTTTGCAAAGTCTCATTTTAACCACAGTCACAATACGCTTCCGTTTTGCGTGTCACATTTTTTAAATGTCTTTTATTTGTCTCTTAATTGACATTTTTTAAGTACGTACCAAGTTTGAACTTTTTCTTTTGCACAATAAAAAATTTATAATTAAAAGTGAATCACAAGCAGGATCCGCAATTTTATAAAGAAATTCAGTTTTTTTTCAGCACTCAATTACTAAAGATGGATGTATAAAATGATTTTAAAAGAGGTAATGTCAAAGCTCTCAGCAAGAAATAATTGCATTGTTTAGATACGGCTATATATTGAAGCGCTGGCGTTGCCGGTAGTTCCCTCATTTACTGGAGCAAGCTTAAAGACGTCGAAAGCTCGCATCAAAATTCCAGAAACATTTTTATTTTGGATACAGAAAATGGAGTTTTTAACGCACGTTGAAACCAATATTGTGTTATTGTAATAAATGTTAATTGGAATGAAAACTATTTAGGAATTGAAATATTGCTTAGTTTGCCTTAGTTTTGTGAAATTTATTCTGAGAATATACAGTACATCCCAAATTTGAAGTACTGAAAATTTTGTTTTTATTGATCTTCTACAACAGTGTGCAGCTGTCCTAAATACATTCAGTTCTGCAGGAATTAGATAGCTGTGTTTAGAATACTATGTTAAGAAATTTTAGAAATTTAGAATACTATACTCTTGTTAAGAAATTAAACTGAAATCCCTGATGATAAACACTAGATTTTTTTAAATGATTAGTTATCTGGTACGGGTTTCCGTCTGTATAAATAATAAACCTCCTCAAGCTTTTCTACAATAATAGGCCTACTGAAGAAACTTTTAGAAGTATTTGTACAAATGTTAGTTTTTTAAGTACTTAAGGTAGTCAAACAACTAGCCTAAGTTAAATACAGTAGAAATTATCGACTGGACAAAACGTTTTAAGGAGATATTAAATGGTATCACGTAAATTAAAACCAAAATTGATTCACTATAGACTACTATTTACAAAATAATTCTTTTTCAATGATTGCATACAGATTCATAAAATGATTCTTCTCTAATGGGATTCAGCACAGTAGCTATTAAGAAAATTACATTTAAAGTCAGTTTTATTCAAGTATAAACGCACAAAGGAATCGACGCGCGTTCAGAAGCGGTCACAACAATTCATTGTTAAGAGGGACAAACAGACCCACACTCTCAGGGATAAGATAAAAAATCTGTTTTCAGACACCCCGTGCCACGTGTTAGGGATGAAGTGAAACTCGTGACCAGGTAGAAGACAGGTTGTCTATTGTACAAGCAGACAATAACTTGAGGGTGTCTTTAGACGCTTTACAAATCGTTTTACTGTATATAACACAGATGCACACACGTTTGGTGATCTCGGAGTCGAATTAAAGAGGTTGCCATCAAGTTTGAACATTTAAAGATAAATTATTAACAAATTTGTAATTTTAAAACACTGAATTGGAATTTGTGTTCAAATTAAATTTAATAGATAGTGCTGAGTTTATGATTTTTTGAAAATACTGTAAATTAAAAAATACATTGGTTATATAGGTCTACTCCATTGCTAAACACTGAAGAAGTGCTAGTTTTTAGGTTCCGTAATGAGAGTCGTTTTAAAGAAATTGTATTGAACTTATAATAATAAAAATGGCGGTATACATAAGTGGCAACAGTTAACTCAACACGATGTCACTGTGCATTGCATGAACACAAACATGTTTGATCTACAATAGGTTTTTTGTAAAGTATTTGAGTAACTCGAACACCACTGCTCGAAAAAACAAGACGGATTGCATTTTTTAAAGTATCTTGAAAACTACATATCACAACATTAAAACATAACAGTTTTATTTTCTTTAAATAAAGGTTTTTAAAATATACCTCATACCTTCACAAAAATCATAACTTTTTGAGGTATCAAACTTTGACCGCCAAAATTCATAGCAAAACATAATTTTGAGTTATGATTATTGGTGTACGCGCGGGTAAGCATTCTTTATATCTAACTTTCTAACATTAATATAATTTATAATTTATCTTAATTATTAAATCTCCAAGGTTTAGACAAAATAGTAGTCAATGAAAACCTACAAAAAAATTAAAAGACTGAGTTTATTAGACTAAAATTATTAGACTAAATTTAAAACATCGTTTAATAGCTGATGTATTTAAGTTTGTTTGAATTTTATTATCTTATTAAACATTAATGTATTCTACTTGTATGTTATAATTACAATGATACTGTTTGAAATTTAAATAATAATAAAAAATAGCATACGTTATTAATAATATACATTAATAAAGAAACCAAGACTTTATTATAATTATTCGAAATTTGTTAAAATTTTAGATTTCATGCCATCAAATTGTAATTCATAAGTTTGATATTTGAATTACTATCAATTTCAAAAAAGTTGAAACAACGCAGTTTTGAAAGCCAGATAGTTTAATATTTTCAACTGTGAATGATTTATTAGAATACATTATTTGGTAATTTTTTCAGGAGGTTCTCTGAAGTAAATAACCAATTCAGCGTATTGTTCATATGAATTCAACACGATGTTTCAAACAATAAATACACCATTAATATTAAAATGGTCCTGTAAAACTAAATAAAAATGTTTTGTACAAACAAATCGATAATATAAATAAAGATACATAAGTTTGTACCGGGAAACCGTTCTACGATCGGTAATATTCTTATCGGATTCAGTAATTTCAAGTGTTACCTATATTTGAATGAATTTTTCAGGTGTATAATCTAATAAAATAAAAGGTATACCAATAAAAATGTATACTAAAAAAGTATATTAAACAGGAACATATATGTAGGTACTTATTCACCTATATATACCAGGTGCCTTAAAAGTCCCCCCATATTATTTTTTTAATTAATGGAAATAGACAGATTTTTTTGGGGATTGTTAACATGATAAAAAATTGAGTTTTTTAGGTGTACCGTAAATTTTAAACCCTCCCCCAAAAATGGGGTATTTTGGGGGTAAGTCCAAAATTAAATGAGAACCCGTATTGAGTGACACCTCATTTTAAAGGTCTTGATAAAAGAAGAAGATTGGCGCAAACCGGAGGTCTGTACGTTGACTATCCAACATAATGGCCAAAGTTATAATTTTCCCAAAAAACTTCTATTTAAAGTCATTAATAATTATGTTACAATGAGTAAACCCTTTACCATTCACCTCATTTTCACTCAGATTAAGTGCTTGAAATTAAAACCATTGACTTCTTGAGAAAAATACAGCCTGGAGTTAAAGTGTTATCTAACATTTCCCAACATTTCTGGTGTGATAAGGTGACAAGCGTATTCGATCCTTACTATGTTTTATGACTTAGATTGAGTACTGGACCTACTGGATGAAACCTTTGTAAAAAATAACAAATGTATCATCTTTAACATTTTGATAATATTTAAATGGGGAAAAATTATGTTTCATTATGTTAGGTATCATACAGTTAACATACAGGATAGAGTCAACATACAGACTTCCGGTTTGCGGCAATCTTCTTCTTTTATCAATACCTTTAAAATAAGGTGTCACTCAACACGGGTTCTCATTTAAAATTTTGGACTTACCCCCAAAATACCTCATTATTGGGGGAGGGTTTGAAATTTACGATACACCAAAAACCTCCATTTTTGGTCATGTTAACAACCCCCAAAGCAAATCTGACTATTTTCATTAATAAAAAAATAATAGGAGGGGGTGGGGGTGGAACTTTTAAGACACCCAGTAGGCTATATACACATATAAATATGTGACACCGATATGGTTGAGTTTTGTTACTTGTTGTTTCATTTAGTACAATAGGCCTAATTATTTAAGGAAAATCTTTTGACAAAATCGTTGGACTCCTTGGGTAGAAAAACCCTTGTATACCAAATCTCAAGGAAATCCCTACAGCCAGTTGCAAGAAAATATTTACCATTATAAAATGTTCAGTCATTTAAGAACAATTTAAGACAAATTATTTTTTCCAATGTGTTTTAGGAGTTTATAATTTCACTCAGTGGGAAGTAAATAATTCTCAGTAAACTAGGAAACCCGACTTCTACCAGATCCTGTATATAAAACATTGATGTTAAAACTTCAGAATAGGCCTACAAAATCAATGCTTAGACCTAATAATGAGATATTCAAAACAAATTTGAGTTTTTTAATTAGATTTAACGTATTTCAAATTATTGAACTTATTTTTTCAATGTCCCAAGACGCCATTATAACGTTATCACCTGTCTCTATCAGAAACAGCTAAGGAAAACATAATGGAGTGCACGATCCAGATATTAATACACAATACCTCTACATCAAGACTAGTTGAAGTTTGTTTGTTCTCCAATGGCTGAAATAATAGTAATATTTCATAAAGTTTGCAACTAAGCCAGAGCTGGGTTTCTGTCGGGAACAGAGAACAAGTTATTAGCAAACTTTACTAACAAAACCTATTAGTAACAAAAACAGAGCAATGTGGCACGCTCGCCGAATCAGCACAACAGTTGTTCCCAACATTTGCTAACCACCTCTCAACTCAAAGTCCGACTCGAGAGTTAGTTTAAGATATTTTTCCTGTAAGTTTTTCCATCTCAGGCTTACAACTTGTTTTGTGCACGTAGAAAGGATCTAGTAGGGGGAGGGAGGCGAAGGTAAGGGAAGGGTTTCTAACTTTACGCTTCGAAGCGTCGAGCTCTCTCTTGCGGTGCGTTGCGCTCACCACCGTCTCAACTTTCCTACGGTTTTGACACATCTATCAAGGATATTAATTGTATTAATTTACCAACGTAATCAACTCAAACTTGAGCAATGTAACACGAATCTTCATGAAATTGGGGTAACTATTTATTTTGTGAGCTTACATGAAACGGTAATTAGATAAATTATTATTATTTTTAAGTTAATTCACTCCCTCTTCTATTATTAAATGAAAAATAATCGTTTTCATTACATCAAAAATGGACTATGTTAAGTAATATTTTAGAAAGTTTTTTAATGTATAATGGATAAAAGTAGACTTAATTTAAAATATTTTACATAAAATTAGCTCTTTTAATCTAAGAATTCGCAACTTTTACTCAAAACAAAAAGCCACTTAACAATTTTACATTATTGAAAGCCTGTATAGCAACAAAGAAAAAAAGAAATTAAACACGATTAGTGCTGTCAATAGTGATCCAAAATGGCCAATTTAAAAAAAGGGGATCTTTGCTGTTTGAGAAATTTTAATAAATTGGTTGGTATTTTCTTTTTTAAATACTGAACTATATTATAGAATTATCTGTTATTAATGGGTAGACTATAACGGTAGCGAATATTTCTAAAGATAAAAACTGGCATTGCTTTTTTTTCAAAATCTGAGATAAAACTAAACACTTATTCTACTTAGTGTATTGTTTTTAATTTAATATTTTAATATTATGGAGGCGCAGCATACTTTACTTGAGAGTCTTGTATATATTTATATTTATACACAATGTAAGTTACATTACTTAAGTGGAGGACAAAATAGTAAATCATTTCCTACATTGACCGAAACGAAATACATTATTTGATAATATAGGCTGAACAAACAACATTAAATAAACCAGTTGAATACTACTACACATGGTTTGCTTTGGTAACTGATTAAGCTTTAAAAAAACATAATATAGGTTCTCAATATACTCATGAAAATATATCGAAAGTTTTAGTGTTATTATTTTGCGAGTATTTGGAGATTTCTAAATGTAGAAAAGGGAAACGTTTCATTAGGCAGCCCGGAATTAGTAGCAACTCTAAAACAAGTGTAACAAATCTAAAACACTGAGTGTAATACTGAGCAAATGTGTAGTAAACAAACTTTTAACTTATAATTGATTGGATCACAATACATTCTTGAAATCAAGACAGGTTGCTTTGTGCTATTTCTTAAAAACTGATTTTTCTTATACATTGTATTACAAGAATCTAAATCTCCAGATAATACCAACATCGAAACTCAACAAATATGTCATTTTCTGAAGCAAAACGTACTGTTAACAAAATAAATTGTTCTTCATTTAAATATGTGCTACGGGAAAACAGAATTTGCAAATTAGAGTTTTATGATTATGTTAGAAATAAAAAAAGAAATATCTATTCTTATCAATAAACAGAAAACTAAGGATGTTTAACTAAGGTAATTAGAGTTTTAACGTTTGTTGAACTTTTAAATTTTAAAGAGTATTAAATAATTAATGGGTAATCAAAATGATTTCCTTCATTACTGTTTTCCTCGCAGCTTTCGTATCACATAATGTGTAATGTATTTTACATAGTGTGTGATACAAAATAAAATAAAAGGGGATCTTTGCTGTTTGAAAAATGAAATTAGGTGATGTTATTTAACAATCCAAACAGTAGACATACTATATATAAATAGAGAACTGTAAGTTATGTCAGGGAAAACGGGTTGGCCGATATACTTAAACCTGGTTACTGGCCATCGATTTACCTGTGATGTAAGCTTCTCATACCTTCTTTATTGTAACAGGCCTAGTATAGACGAGGAAAAAATAAAGTACTTGTTTTAATTCATTTACTTGGAGAGTGATTATTTTCAAGATATGGGAATTTAGATATTTCTTTGCACTTTTCAACTAAATATTATAACGAAAAAATAGATTCCAGAATGAAACAATTAAATATGTAAAGGGGTAAACAAAAACAAACTTAACTAACTTTACATAATTTAAGTTTATGTTTTTTGTATTTCATTGTTTGTACGAAAATACAGTTTAACATATACCGTATGCAATTTTAAAAAGACCCCGTGAGTTGGTCATCAAAGTAGGATTCCATGCTCGTTAAGCTAAACAGCTAGTGGTATACCGGTACACAAACCACCTGATATAAATGTTTTGCTGGGTTGTCAAAATGATTGCTTCGCTTTGTTCTCAGGTGGCAGCAAGGACTTGCATACACACATTAATTAGAGTATTGCATTAAGACAATCATGGGAATTTTTTATATAGTGAACACAAAATAGGTGTTAAATTGTAGATGGATATTCTTATGCGTTTAAAATTTGCCATTTTAATGTATCAATTATAATTTGTATGATTTATTCTACGGATCCGTCGGATGGGAAGTTAAAAGGCGGTGCACAATTTTACCGACTTTGGTGAAACAAATTTAAATTCATGAAAAATCAAATAATTGTTTTTCTTAATTTCTCTTTAGGGCTTACTTTATCGCTAAAGGTAACAAACCGAAGTAGCTATACACTGGACGGACAAACATGGAGAAACTGTACCCATTCCGTATCCATTGAATCATTTATGTTATCATATTTCTATTAAATTTGATACGTCATTTTAACAATAGTTAAAATTTTGTAAATACAAAGTACAACGTCCACTTACTTATTTATTTATCAGACATTCAATTTATACGAAAAATTACAATGATATTAACATCAAGTTTTTAAGTATGATGTATAGTACAAAGATTAATATAAAAAATGTAATACATATATAGAAATAGTTAATAAAAATTACAAGTAGAATAAAATAATTAATTCAGTACAACAAAGCAATGAAAGCAGTAAGACAAGCGAATTTATAGAAAGCAAAGTTGCTTCGAAATAAATAAAAATATGTAATAAATATAACAATACTTGTTCACAACTTTATATTCATGCTAGCCTACACCGAGATTATGAACAAGAAAAATCAATAGGGGACATTTAATATATAAAGCAAGCATAGTTAGATTGTAAATACATAGGCCTACTCGCATTTAGCCGGTTTATAATGAGCAATACATATGTTTAATTTAATAATAATAATGTAATGTGATTTAATCACGATATATTAGGCCTACAAATGAAATAGGAGCAATAGAAAATTAATGGAATAGTAATCAAATAATGTTAATTAGGACTAAAGAGAAAGGTATAAACTGTTCTATGGGTAAGATCATAATCATTAATTTAAAGAGATCAAACCATAAATTGTATTAATTAAATGTAATAATCTTGTTACAGTGAAATCATTGTTATCAAATTATTTAGACAACTTCGTATTTTACATATAGAATTAAATAGGTGTATGTTAGAGTGAGGTTGTCTTGTTAGTGAAATTGTATACTAAATATATTTGTTAGATTATCTTTACAATTTTATGAAACGCCTGTGTTGAGTTTTAGGTTAACGTGGTTTTAGGCACTTCAATGGTAGTTTAAACATCTACATTTGGTGTATTTCTTATTAATGTGTCTTATGAAAATACGAATAATAAAAGCTAGGGTTTAAGCTAAGAAAATATTTCATAGGTCTACTTCCTTAAGCGATTGACTTATTTTATAACTTACATCTGTTTTTATAAAACAAAATATGATTTAAATTGATTTCATTTTTTGTTTAATCATTTAACTTTGAGTAATATTAGTTATATACTTAACAATAAAAAAATTGGGGTACGAATTTCATAACTACTATAAAAAGTTTATACGTTCAGAAAATCCTCATGAACTATGCAATCATATTACAGGGGGCTTGTTTATTTCAACAGGTGATTGTTTATACAAAAATAAACTTTTATTGTTTTGAAACTTTTATAAAGGATATTAGGGAGCTAGGAGTATTGACGTGATCTAATATTTATATTGTATTATTATTGCATATTAAATACAAATAAATGTAACGCAACAGTAAATAAGGAAAAACACGATTATGTAATAAGGATAACACAAAACACATAATTACGATTATGAAATAAGGATAATATGATAAAGAAACACAAAAAGTAATATTTTTAATGATGTTTCTGTTTTTTAACTGTAATTAATTACCGATTTATGATTTAATCTAATCTTTAACCTGTCTTGTACAACTTACAACTTGTGTTCACGACACAAATAAAAATACAAATTACATAAAATCTCACCCAAAATTACTAATGTAATGATATCACTTAAAGTATTAATTGAGTTGTCAATTTTAAGTAAAAGTTAGTTTTATTTTTCATGTCTGTTCACTAAAATCCATGTCACTGAACTAGCTTAACCATTTTATAATGGTAATTTATATAAATTACCATAAATTATAAATTTATTAATTACTTATAAATTAATCTTTATAATTATATATAAAGCTTACACATATTCCAAAATAGTGACACATGTTATTTAATCCTAATCCTTATTTAATCCAAAGTATAATAGATGAAATTTAATTCTTGAATTATAATTATTTTTGTTTGTTAAAAAATCATTTGTATGCTTCATAAAAACATAAATATTGACTATAACAAAACTGACTTCTACATTTGCTTTGCGTATTTCAATATTTGTAAAATATCTGGGACGACATACACACACATTTAACATTTAAGTTTTTATTTTGGTGAAATTGTGATTCATCTCCTCATTAACAGAAATTATCAAACATGTTTGTTAACATGTATAATTTTGCTAGTATTGTATACCTAGGTAATACATAATTTGTTAACATTATAGGGATATTTAAGGAGATATCTAAATCGAACGTGGTTCGGTATTGGTTTACAAAACGTATTTTCTAGAAATGAGCGCTGTTCCTCGAATAGTTTACAAGTTTTAAAGAACATTTTGTAAATGCCGCCAAGTTTCTAAACCGATCTATACTCGTTCACAATTGGTCGTAGCGAGCAACGATCGACTTTTAAGGCGTGTCCGCCGTCTCAACACAAGGGGTAGAAAGAGTGCTTGCGCACCGCCAACCCTACAAAAATACCCCCCTCCACCCTTGTATGATCCATAACCGTGCTCATACGCAAAGAGAAATTTGTAAAAAAATATATAAAAAAACATGGGAACGAACAGTAAAAAGAAGGAACACAAGAGAAAACAGATAATTATTTCGGAATTAAAAGTGGAGATAAAAATTCAGACATTGAAATCATATTGGATAGGAGTGACAGTCGAGTGCCCGGGTATAGTTGGGAAGGAACTGTCTTGAGTTGGGAAAAGTGTCATTTTTTATAGTACAGTGGAAGAAAGGAAACCGAGGGTGTGATTCTTTGATTACGTAAGTAGAAGAGAAAGAAAAGGAAACGGTAGAAGGGATGTCGGGAAAACGGAGTGAAAAGATCTATCCGTTATATTTCGGTTATTTTCAATTACTTTTTGGAGGTCATAATTTTTCGTTAGTCCTCTTTTCTCTGAGGGGATCTTCGACCGTCTTCAAGGGATGATCTTCATGATGGAAATGACGGGTCCGGATCCCCTCCCTTCTTCTCTACCCCTCCTTGCTCTCAAGACACCGCGGGATCGGATCGATGGAGATGGAAATTTTTGAAGCGGATAATGATTCCCTTAGAAGTGGAATGACGAGGTGAGTTTTATGCCTATTTAAAGAACAAGTTTCTTCTCTCCCTACGAAAAATATAATTTCAAACGCATAAAATAAAGAAGTAAAAGCAAAATTAATTGTGTTTGAATATCCTATAATAATGTTTCACAGTTAAAATAAATGTGATAAAAATCCAATTTAAATAAATACTACACAATAGATCTCAACAAAAATTATAATTTTAAAATATTTGTAACTATTATTAGATGTTTAGGTAGTTTGTTGAAATTTTAATGGTTATCAAATTATACATCGTTTTGCAAATTATTTTACAGAATGACTTTTAACATTATTGATAATTTTGTCTTTGTTAAATCTTCGGTCTTGATTTCTGTTAAAGAAATAATTGGAAGTGTATTGAGAAGTGTAGTATTTATATGTTTAATCTTTGTATGTTTCAAGAAAAGTATCTTGCATTTTATTAGTAACCTACTGTAATACTTTAATAGGCTATTAGTATTACTAATGTGAGTTAAAATGTAAGTAGTTAGATTAATCGTTATACACAAACAAGAACGTTTTGGTGCTGCGTTTAGCAACCAAATACAAAATATTTTTTAAGTAAACTCTGTTTTAAATTAGAATATTACGTAGGTTTATTTACAAATAAATCTAAAACAAGTTTTTTTTAAACCCCGGATATACAGGTTCTACTATTTAAAACATTTCTTTATTCAGACAATTAATAATGTATTTATTAATTGAAAAACTTATTAAACTGAAGGATGGTTCGATTTTGTAAACTATAAATTTTATTGTATATGAGTTTAAAGTAATTTTTATGAAATATTTTAATGTTTCTAAGTAAAATTGCATATTATTTGTCATTTTGTGTGTATATATATATATATAGATAGATTAGTTATAATAGCTACATTTATTGGTGTGTAAGTTTGACTTTAAAAAATAATATATTCTTTTGAAATACAAATTTTGAAAATTCTCTTATGTGGTTAAATGTTAGTTAATGAGTTCAACTGTTATTGCAGTAGCCTAAGATGTATTTATGTGCATATAATGGAATACAAATTGAATTAGGATTTCAAAACATTAGAATTTTATTCCTTTGGTTTAGTTAAAAAAATCAAATTCGATACTTTATGGGATAGGCTAGTATATAATATGATTTTGAATATAATACGTTATAACCATTTACTTAGTAATGCTTTACTACATAATAACTAGCTACTTAATATGAATACGAATAATATCATATTAAAAATGATGTAAAAATTAAATTGCTTTGTGACCAACTTTCAGTTTCTTGTTTTTAATAACACAGTTAATGTTTAGTGTTCCGTACCACATTTAAAAATAAAAATAAATTGTAATCAAATTTGTTCCGTGTTAGTCCGTTTTTGCCGTTGTCTGCTACAACAGCATTTTTAACCCTTCTTATATAATATTGCAGAAACTTTTTTAAATCATTCCGTTTGATGCTTCTCTTTACACGATACCTTGAGTTTAATAACATTTCAGAGATTTTGTTTTCAAGAATATAACATATCTCTAGTTTGCCGGGACACTAAAATGGAAGGAATTAAATAAACACCACTAAAGTCATCAAATCAGTTTAAGCTATATGGTAAACAAAGAAAAGAAAATAGACACAAATACAATACTTTAGATGTGAAGCAATTCCGTTGGTAAGTGGTAGTAAAATAAAAATGTTTTGAATTCCAGAAAATCTGCGAGATTTAAATACGTGAAAAATGTTAATAGTAATTTTTAGCTTGAAGAGCCTTATACAATCAGAATTTGTTTTAAATTATCAGATTTAACCTACATTTCAACCAAATGTAAGTATGAAAGCTTTAAATTTGTTCAACGTACTAAGTTAATAAAATTTAACTCGAAATCTCAAGTTCTAACAATTCAAGAATAAAGGTATATACACTTACCTTGAAGCTTGACCAGCATCTGTGGTCCACACTCTCAGCGGGAACAATTCCAAGAGGGGAAAAGACTAACTGGTCCCGATCCAGGACCTTTGACTTCTCAGCATCCAACAGCTCCTGGGAACCTTAGCTTTCCCACTAGGAACCTGTCTTGAGATGAAACCTGTCTCCAGACACAGGACACACACACACACTTGTTCCAGAGCGGGACAGGGTCTCATCTCGTTGCAGGTCGTCTTGTTCGGGTTAGTCGTATTTTGTGTAAGGTACAGTTATGAACGAGAAGAAATACTTCTGTTAAAAAGGTGAAGGTAAGGAGGTGAATTTTGCATTATAAAATCAAACCTTGGTTAAGTATTTTGATTTTTTTGACAATTTAGGGGCATTGGGCGTCTTTCAAATCGAAATGTTTCGCTCGGTATAGGCCTATTAAGTACGTTACGTACCTCATAATAATTATTGCAGTCAAATTATGTTTTGTAGCTTTTGTTTTGTACGTTCTTTGTTCCCCATTTTTATTAAACTTTTATTAATTTGTCAGCCTTATTTGCTTTCCTTAAAACGGGCTATATTTCATCATGTTTTTAAAAATAGAGTTGAACATCGATTAACGTAGATTTTTATATACGCCGGATATATATTTAAGCCTTACGCTGGCTAAACCATTTAACAAAAACGAAAATAATTAGCGGAAGAAGTTTTGTAATCAAAAAGAGCTACTCAAATTTCTCTGCGAGCATACTCATTACCCTAGTAATTGTTATCTAAGAGTGGGATCTCCATCATTAGATTGCGGCATGCTAGTAATAAGCGTTGCTTGATTTTATGACTGCATACATAAAAAAACTTGTAAAAAGTGAAGATAATTTATATTTTCCCTGTTCATATTGGGTAGGTGTGGTTATACTTAGATTTATTTATAGGTTGTACTTTGATAATTTAGTTATTCTTAGTTTGCAACGCATTTAACTACACAACTACATTTCTAATTCAGATGAAGTATTATTACTTGATTGACTTCACCTAGAAATCGAAAAATGTTTATGTAAACTATAAACAATGTAGTAATTAGTCCTATAAATGCAATCACCGACTATCATACAGACACTTTTAGTTTATATTAGAAGAATGTTCGCCCCTTGGCATTTAGTACAAAATAACAGCCATGCCGACATACTTATTTTGTTGTTTGGAAAGTTTGGGAAAAGATAGGCCTACTTCTTTATTTTTAATACGATCGAAGCCAGGTACAAATGATTTTTTGTACTAGAAGACTGTAATTTTTGACAAAATTTGATATTTATAACTACATACTTGTACTACAAGACTGAAATTTTTAACAAAATTTGATATTTTAAACTACTTGTACTACAAGACTAGAATTTAATTATGCAATTTATAAAAATTATGAATTGTTCCACCAATCCATTGTAATCCATTCGGATGATATTGTTTCTTTGTTTTAAATTTAAAATATTCTTTTTCATTGTAATAGTGTCTTCTATGGTAAATGGTATGGCTAATATTTGAATTACCTGTTCTAGCAATAGATAGTCTTTGCCAATTTTCAAATTGAAAACTTCAGGTTTTACTTGTTATTTAAATAAGCTGTAGCTAGGACTGAGTCAGAAGATAAAGATAGCAATCGATGGTTATGTTTAAAATTCTACTGATGGTAATAAATAAAAAAATATGGCACAGGTGCTGCACAGCCTTAAAGGGAAAAACACTCTCCACAAGCAAATTTTAAATGATAATTTCATCTGTTTAACTGTTTTTAGACAACTGAAATGTTTCTTTACTAGAAACAAATAATTTCCCTTTGAAAGTGGTTTCAATTCTTATTGCGTTTTAACACTAATATGCATAGTCTGAATAAAGTTTAGTCAAAACAAGTTTTTACCTCCCTTTCATTTATTACAGTTTAAGTTTGAATGTTTTAAAGTATTTTATTTTAAAAATATTTCTGATTTAATTAGTATTTGAGAACATTTTTCACAAAGTTTACAAATTTAAAAATGCTTCTTCACTTTTACCATAATTAGTTTTGTTGAGTAACTTTTAAAACTATATTCTGTTTATTTTCCATAATTTTTCAATCAACAAATTCTTATAAGGAAAATCTTATAAGGATAGACACAAAATAATGTGGGTGTGTTTTTCAAAAGAAAAAGTACAACAGAAAATAATGGATTAAATTACTTCCAAAATGTGATCTCCAAATTATACTTTGTTCAATTTGAAACAAAATAATATTTAATTTAACTCATTGTTCTAAACACTTTTGCAGACTGCGATGGCAAGTTGTTCTTAACTTTCTAACGATACTTTCCCATGCTTTGTAAAACAGAATTTATTTCAGTCATGACAAGCCAAATCAGAATCACTGCTTTAATTTCATTCTTTCGTCATCGTTAACATTATTATGATTGTAACTTTTATTTAATTTTAGGAGCTGCATGCATTATTATACCGAGAGTATACTTCAGATCAGTATTTGGAAATAGTAATATGCAATTATCTTTTAGTTATGTAAATCAAACAAGTTCGTTCTTACAAGAGATAACGGCATAATTCTTTAATTGATTTAGCCTATTCTTTTATCCATCAAGCTTTCGTTTTCTTAGAACTGTTAAGAAATCTAAATAAACTAAAACGTTAATAAATAAAGTGTTGATTGCTAAAACAAAATGACATAGGCTATACTAATACAAATTTTAATAATATTTTACGAAAATTTCTTTGATTTCTTAACATCAATCCTGCATTATTTTTAACGTCTTAAAAATATCTTTTCGTGTTACTGACATTTTTATTTTACATTTTTTATACTCAATTTAAAAAAATATTTTTATGAATTTTTAAGTGAGATAAATTAGGTCTTCCCCATACATTATTATCGACTTCTTAAAGAGGGCACAATGGTGGGTGGACAAGATGGCCGACAAGGTAAGTTGGCCGATCGATCAGACTCTTCACGCCCCTTCTCTATACATAATTCATAGAAGCCATTGCAAAATCTCTTGTACCTTTTACCTAATACGAATTAAGTTACTTAAAATAATTACATTAATATTCACAACTTTGTTGTCAAACCTGCGAAGTAAAACAGAGTCAAAACCATTTAGCTTTTCTTGTCATGAAAAATGGAACACACTTTTAAAATTAAAGTAGGTGTCAATAGCCTTAAGTAAACCATTGATTATTTTGGTTTGTCTAAAAACATATGTTTAGTTTTAAAAGGTTAACAAAGAGATAGTAAAATAAAAAACTAAGATAAAAATAAAGAAATGATAACAACAAAAATTAAAATACAAATACTTATGTAAAATAATACTACATAATATAATACACTAAAATATAAAATCAACATTGTGTATAAATAAGAATAGATTTTTATAAATACTAAGTCTATAACAATACTTACCTTAGTTCTCAAATTAACTAACGTCTCCAAAATAAAATTACAAATATTTAATTGGTACAAACAAAATATGGTCTATAAACTGTTTAAACCCATAAAGTACATATGAAAAACGTACTCATCTTCACTGTATTGGTTGTTGTGTGATTGTTTATAAATTGTCAAATTATGCGTATATTTTACTGAAAAGAGCAACTCACACGCTGCCATGTAAACTTAAACCAAGAGATATTTTCTAACACTAATCCTTCGTGACAAGTTGATTTCCCCAGATTGTAAACTTTGTTGTGTTAATAGTTTTCTTGATTCCACACAATTAATTTAATAAATCACAATAGTTATAATATTAGGATAATTTTCGCATTGAGTTTCTAGATTAAATATAGACAGCTAGCAAAGGAGGAAGAGAGTGATAGAGAAAGGGGAATGGAGAAGAAAGAAAATAAAAGGAACAAAACATCTACCTATTTGTGAAATTTTATTTTATTTTCATATTATCTACCTGATTATCAGGTATATTAGCTTTGAGTATTATAAGTATTATTGTTTGAAGCATTTCCTTTAAGAATTTTAATGGAGTGAACAACTAAATCAAATATTTCTAAATGTATATGTGATGAAACTTTAAACGTTTTTTTTAATGCTTTTCGTACCATACATTGTTTTAATCTCCAAGTATTTTAAAGCTAACATATATAAGCCGTGAATTTGTTAAGACTGAACTGAAATAAATCAAAGCATATTATACAACTTATGTATATTTAAGAAAACGAAACTGTTAACCTAAAAATCATCACATGTTTATATATATATATAAAAAAAAAAACATTAGGTTTAAAATCGTTAGAATGTATATAAAATGGATTTGAATTCGGAAAGGTGATTGACTTTATTTGAGATATGTGACTATTAATATTATACTTTTAATAAAATAGTAAACTATAATAAATATAATATAAATGTATATACTAATGTTTGACACAAAAGCGGCATCTAGTGTAACAAAATTAGGATACTAGTATTCGGAAATGAGCTTGTAGGCCTATTTAGTTTACAATTGCCTTCTAGTTTATCAAAGTTTCTCAAAATTTGAACGTATAATATTTTCAAATGTAGGGTAAACATGTTTTAAAATTATAAAGGTAAAATTTTTTAATTATGTCTTATATTTACAAATTATAAAATGATTAATTTAAATTCTACAGAAAATTTAATTGTTAAAAAGTGTAAATTTACTTCTTCAAATTTTCATTTCTTACTACCACTAAAACAAAATTAAGCACATAAATACTATTTAAAAAATTTCTTATAGTGGATATGTTTGTTAAAAAATCATTAAACATATTTTGAAATCGATACACATTTACTTACTGAACAAAACAGTTGACATAAATCGTATGTTTGATGATTGTGGCAACAGCATAAATGAATAAACTACCAAAATCTTTGTTTAGAATTGTAGTTCAAGTACGTCTTAACAGAGCGATAAAACCACTTATATATATATATATATATATATAATCTAATATAGTGGTAATATATCCTGCGTAACTGCTAGGTCAAAGTTCTAGTAAAGCAGACACTATATTTTCGAAAAAAAAGTGAATGCCTAGAATAGATACATACATATTTTATGTAAATATACTTGTTTTCTTAAATCTCATAGGCCTATTATAAACCTAGACATGTCACTGGCTGAGACGAAGATCCAATAGACATACAACCTTAAAATGTGTTACATTTATTTATATAAAATTTACTAGACAAGTTAAATAACCTTACTTGTTAAATGAAATGGCCTGGATCGCAGAACCGAAAGTGTTGACATTTTTGAAAAATACACTTTTTATTTTCTAATAATTTTGATTACATGACATCCGTAAATACATTTTGAAACTCTGGCTACAAACCAACCACCAATTGAAACATAATTAATTTAGAAAATACCTTAAGTTATAAATTAATTTGTTATATATGCTCTAAATAGAAGACATTTATTCACATTCAATTGATTTCTTTAAAGCATAAACCTTATTAGTTTTTATCGAAAGCTTGAAATTAAATTGGTTCCTACGGAAATCGAACCATGAGTATCTTAGTTTAAAAGCGTAAGGCAGAAGTCAACTCACTAAATCTGTTATTGGGTAAAATAATTTTAAAAAAGTCCATGAACTTTGAAACATATTTCCTAGGAAAGCACATTTAATTTAATTTAATTTCAATTACTAAAAACGTAGTTATTTCTTCTTATTATATTTATTTATTAAATTTTTTTACTGAATCTATGAAACAAAGATTCATACAGATTTTATAACCTAGTACAGAATCGACAACTATATCTAATATGGCGAGCGGTTTGAGTGTTCCAGAAACCTGATGTTTGGCATGTTTATCAAATAAATAGTGCACCTAGGCCTATATTAAAAATCAGAAAGGGGTGCAGTTTTTGTTTTTTCATTTCTACTTAATTCAATTTTGTATATAATGTTAAACAGTAAAACTAGAATATTTTCATTAAATCTTAGGTAAGCAGAATAGATATAAACTTAGATACATGATGTCACCTCTAGTTTTTTATCGGCTTTAACAAGCAGTAATTTTTTCTACTGGTTTGTTTATCTTGGGTTATCCTGTATCTACAAAAACAATACCAAGCTTCCCAATCAATAATTACTACTTTGCTTAACAGAACATAGGATTACTTAATACTCTTAGAAAAATTATTAAATATATTTTATTTAGCTTAAATTGAAATCAAATTAAATGTATTTGGGTTAATTACTTCAACAATTTGTTTCTTATTTTTGGTTTGTTGGTATTTAAAATTAGCAAGGTAAATTACACGGACAGGGTTTACCAAATTAAGTAAGGGTTCGCTACTGTTTGCCCGAAGTTGTCAAAGTGGAAGGGTTTGAGCTGTTACAACACGAAGAAAGTTTCTTTTAGAGTGTTTGAGTTGACAAACGAGAAAGGGTTTGAGGGGTGAAGGGAAGTCTGCCGCAACAAGGAATTCTCAGGAAGGGAGGAAGTCTTAAGGGAAGCTTAAAACAATAAGGGGAGAGCTATCGGATCAATAAGTTGAGACGAACGTCTCCGCCATATTGGCAATAGACAGATTCATAAATTAAAAAGAAAAGAAATTGTAAAATATAGTATACAAAATATTTCTTAGTTTATTTAGTGATCTTGAAACACATTGTTTATATACATTAGGTGTAAGTTGAAAGTAAGTTACTCGTAACGTAAATACATTGACATTAAAAAAAGTATACTCAAAATGTGTCAAGCAATCAACTATACAAAAAGAAACACAAAATAACAAGAAATAATCATCATTTAAATCTTGAGAAATTAAATTGATGATTTCCTTTAAAAAGCCATTTAAAGCAATTTTTAAAAGTTAAAAAAATGTATAATGAGCCAGAATAAATAGGCTTATGCAATTAATTATTTTTGATTTAATTTAGTACAATGATAAAATATGTCAATCGAAAGTTTTGGTATTTATAATTGACTGTGGATTTGTCCATTTTATTAATGTTAAACGTACATAAATAAAAATGTTCAATCTTTATAATTTCTTAACCGCAGAAGCGTGGTTAATGGCGACAGTGTATTATCTCTTCAATATTTCAATTGTATATTTTATTTTAAAACCATTTAAATTTAAATTTTATTTTCAACATCCGTTAGGGAGTTTCACAATATAAAAATAAAAAAAACAAAGATCTGCCGTATATTATCATTATAAATTTGTCATAGTTGTAAGTGAGTGGATCGGTTAAATAAAATAAACAAAAGCATTTATTCTTAGCACTAGCTTTACATTTTCAGGTAAAAGTGTGTAAAGTCATATCACTTACTAAAAATTGAGGAGAATATATTTATCTGTCATTCAGTATTGAACATTTAACACACCTATGTAAATTTAGGTTTTATTGATTGTACAATATTAATAGCTTTTCTAATTTTATAACTCCGGATAAAAAAATATTAATTACAAATTCGAACAAAGAATAATTTTTAAAGATGATTTTATGTACAGTTAAAAATAATAGATTTGTAATTTAAGTTATTTATAAATATTTGATTATTAAAAACCCTTTTATGAGTTATACACACTTATATCTGTAACATTACGTTCATTAATCCAACACTACATAAGACTAAGTATTAAGTAAGATAATTATTAATTATAAAGCTATAAATTAATAATATATGCACCTTTATATATTATGTAAATAAAGTATTTTCATGCTTTAAATTGTTAAAGTCACTGAATCTGTAATTTTGAATATTAATTATACATTTTCTGTTAGCGTTATATGATAAAATTAAAAAAGTAAAAAGGTTTTAAACAAATTATAAAGGCAGACAAATGAAAATGTTCTTACGATGTATATTAATTACTAAAAATGATTACATATACGAAGCCTACATTATGTGAATGTTATTTATTGTAAGAGTTTTCATCAATAATAATATAGCCAGTAAAATGACCAGTTTAGTAGTTTTAAGCTACCCAAGAGACAAACTGAAAAATATACTTGATTTAATTCACTAATGCCATATGATGTATTCAAAATTATATTTGATTAAATTTCAAAATATATTGATTTATGCGTATTTAAATAACTTTATTTATGTTACAGGTTTTAGGAGTATGGAGTGCACACTTTTCCAAATTAAGTACTTGTGAATTTGCTAAAAGTAAGATCACTCATAGTTTCAATACGATTATTAAAGTATGTATCCCATTTACATAATCTTATTTCATAAGAATTATATTAAACAAAATATTAATCAATATTTGATATTGTTTTGTCGAATGACAAGCTTGATGGGTGAAAGTTTAACATAAATACGATTATTTACTCAAACGCGATTCAATTACAGTTGGAATCTTCAGTGATTCTCGAGCCAAAGTAATGAAACTATTACTCAGATAGAAGGAATAGGATGAAAATGATATAAAATATATTACTATTTAATTCACACATGCATATAAGTCTAGATTTATATTATATAACTCTATTTGTAATTTAAAATATTTGGAATCAGTTAATTACCTTTTTATTGTAAAGATATATTGTTTATTTAAATTTTAGGAATTTAATAACTTAAATCTATGTCCGATCATAGTTGCAAGACGTCGTCCAGGCCCTTAGGCAGATATTTCAATCACAAAGGATGTAACTACAATATTTTAATCGATTACAACTTTAATGGTTACACCAAATGGAAACTTTCAATAGAAAAATACTGTTCAAGAATCTCCGTTGCGCAGATGATATTACCAGATGAATGTTAAAAAAGATTTAACTACATTATTTTAATTTATAATTTCAACGGTTAAAGCAAACAGAAACTTTGTTGTTCCATTTCGCAGATATTACCAAAGGATTTAACTACACTATTTTGATCGATTTCTAACATCAAAGGTTACGGAATAGAAACTTGCTTTAGATATTATTTTATTCAAGATATTTTCCCATTACACTGATATTTCCTTAGAAAAGGATTAACTTCACTATTTTGATGAATTTTACTTAAAAGGTTACAGAAAATATATAGTGGCTTTATAGAGGAGGCTATTCAAGCTGTTGTAATATTACACTGATATTTTCATAATAAAAGATTTAACTACACTATTTTTGATCGATTATAACTAAAGGATTTAAAAACTTGATTTAGAGAGGATTTTATTCAAGATATTTTCCCGTTACATTGATATTTCCATAAGAAAGGGTTTAACTACACTATTTTTTTGTATCGATTATAACTTCAAAGGATTTAGAAACTTGATTCAGAGAGGATTTTATTCAAGAAATTCTCCCGTTACACTGATAATCCCTAACAAAGTATTTAACTACAATATTTTGATCGATTTTAACTTCAAAGGTTACAACAAACAGACACTTAATTTAGAGGTGATTTAATTCAAGATATTCTCCCGTTACACTGATATTTCCATAACAAAGGGTTCAACTTCACTATTTTGATGGATTTTAACTTAAAAGTTTACAGAAAATATAAACTGGCTTTAGAGGGGATGTT
>JAGFPH010000001.1:2144999-2158415 GCA_018207615.1 Philaenus spumarius
TGAGATTTATTTCTTATTGTTGGATTTTAAAGAGGATCTGACAAAGGTCACTTTTATCCTACAGCCCTGCAATAAAGTTAATTGGACTAATAAACCGGTTAATTAAGACTGACTATACTTGAAGAGAATTTCAAAAATAGGTTTCCTGAAATACGACATCTGATCAACCATGGGCGTTCAAGTAGGTAGGAGAAATTATTATAGTACGAAATTCAAAATACCAAAAATAAATAAAACTTAACTAAACTTGTACTACAAATACAACATTGAAGAAGAAAAATATTGTTTTAAAGAAAATATCGTTTTACAGAATGTACCCTCCTTATTAACAGCTTGAGGTTAGAAGTATGGACGTTTTTGATATTCATAATTCAATTAACATGATAGTAAATAATTGATAGTTGAAACCAATCTTAATACAAAATCTAATCTTACACTTGGCTTTAAAAATGTAGAGATATTTCATGTTTAACTGTACACACAATTTAAGTCAATTAAATTCTATCAACAATTTTTATCAAATTTTCATATCATTTTAACGAAAAGATTTTAAGCAACGTAAATAGTTTGCGGTATAATTCAATACATTAATAGCAAATGATTAAATGGCCAAAGAACGTTGAAATTTACTTGGAGTCAGATTAATATACAATTTATGACGCTTTTTATTCCATTGTGTTGTGTAATATTGCCACAAATCGTAAAATCTAAAACAAGTTTTACCGTTTTAATTAAATTAGAGACTTACTGAGATTTAATGTTGAATATAATTTTGAGGTGTGGATGTTCAATGCGTCGCCTAGCTTGCTATAGTTGGAACCTTCAACTCAGTTTCGCAGGTTCGAGCTTATTTGCTGGTGTTTGGTTTCCTTCGTTTCGGTTTGGTTGACTAGCTTCTTTTCCCGTTCAACTGGCAGAAAGATAATGCGTTAAGATCGGAAAAATCTATCTTCCATTGTTGAATTTTAAAACTACAGAATTTGGAAAAAATTAAAAAGGAATTGAATTTTCTTGCAATTTAATCACAGCTCTTTAATTTTAGTTAAACATTTGATTGGTGACGTTTATTTTAAAAACACATGTGGGAAGAGGCATGGGAAAATCAGTTAGTGCATTACATACTTTGCTTCCGATGGAAAATCAAATAATTTGAGCAGTTTAGAATCTTAGTTTCTGGTGTTCGGAATTTGAAAAATACAAAACTCCCTCGCCTTTGTCCAACTAGTACAAAGTAAGACGTCGAATGAAGAAGATGTAGTTTTTAGAAATAAGTAGGCAGCTTTTGTTCACTTGTTAGGTTTTGAATAATAGATTTATCTGTAAACAGAACTAAATGTAAAACTGTAACACTTATGAATTACCAGAACTAGGTTATAATACGTAATTTGAACATACAGGATCACAATCACTTCGTTCTCCTTCTTGATAATTTGCATAATGATAAGTTCCATAACTTTACATTTCATTCCATTACCCAAACAAATGTCTCGTGGAAGAAGGGGACGACAGATATGTTTCTTTTAATATTAGATATTTACATATCTAAGTGTACTTGCATCGCTCATATAAATTAGGTAAACGACTAGATTGCCCCTTTTACTACGTAGGCTTACTACTCGCACATTACTCTGATCAAACCTTTAAGTTTTATGGAAATTGTAGTCCGCCTGGGACTTTATAACTTCATATCTGCATGTCCCAATAACAGGCTGGGGTGGAGATGAACAACTAATGAGTTGGAGAGAAGGGTCAGACCTTCCTCCCTTAATGAAAACAGGTCGCGTGTACTTAACGTTCACTGGGTTTTCTTCGTTACATTAGAGTTCTTAATTTTACAAAGAAGCAACTTAGTGGTTAAAGGATGCTGTCGTTTCAATGATGTTTTATTGAAGTACTTTGAAAATATGCCTTTACACTCAATAATACAAATGGATAGACTTTTACCAAGAGAGGTAGATAAATAGATTAGTCCGTCTAACCAAAGTAAAAAAGACAAGCTTAAAATCTATTTACTTTAAAACAACAGTATTGCATACAATATATAATTGTGTGGGTTATTATAGAGAGATTGAATTGTTAATTTATTTATTTAGTCAATAAAAAGGAGGCAGCACATTCCTCTGATTATACAAAGAAATATATGTATTCTTACAAACAAATGTCCAGAAACCAATATTGCCTCAACTAGACTAATTTAATATTAACAAACTATCAACTAACTATCAGCAATTCTTAAGAATGTAAATGTCACAATAAACGAGTGTTTTAACATGATAGTTTTAAAAAATACTAGTAGTTCTGTGAAAAGTGGACCTCGCTCGTTGAAGTAACAAAATGTGGTTTTGAGCTTAGGTTAAAAATAGTGTGCCAGTAAGGAAGTAACCACAACTCACAGTCACAGCGGCCACACTGACGTAACGCAGGAAAGAGCAAGACAGCAGGTAGCGCTGTCTCTCTCCCCCTCTCCATACAATTATAAGGTTTTATGAAGATATCTAAAGAATGAACGTATAAAAACATGGTTAAAATAAAAAACTTAGACTTTTAAAAACATGGTTCAAAAACTTGCGCTTGTATTTGTAACAAATTTGAAGTTTGCGGCCATTTTGTGAGCTTACCGTTATAAATATGGAAAAAATCAAGAAAACAATTTTGTAGATAATCAAATTTGCTACTCGAAAAATGTTATTATTTTTCAATTCTACTTACGGTTAAGCCACAAACTGGCTTTGGAAAAAAGCTTACATTGAGAGAAATGGTGAGGCCACCAATTTTATTTTATTTAAGGGGTTAAAAACGAAAAATGGAAAAAAACGTGTATATACATATACATGTGGCTTGACCTAGGAATGCAAATTTCATGACAATCGGTCAAGGCGTTTGGCCGTAATAGTGAGACAGACAGACAGGCACACAGACGAAATGCCTAACTGTCAAGCTAAAACTGAGACCTCTCTTCGCTCGGTCAATTATTTGTAACCGTATTGATTTAAAGTAGGCATCTTTTCCTTTCTAGCTTCGTAGTCCTTCTTCCGCATTTTTCCACGGCTTTCCATACATTATGACCCTTGGCCTTCACAATTGCCACCATCCAATGGCGTGAGCAGAGATCTGTATCCTTTTTTCATCTTCCATCCTTCAGTTATGTTTTCCTTTGTCTACAAGAGGTAAAGTTTTTTTTAGTCCACACGACATTCAATTAGTAAATGTAATGTAGTTTTGGAAACCTGTTTTCCCCATCGGAAAACTTGTTCTAAAAATCTATTTCTTGTAAATGTAATACAATTTATTAGGGTTTCTACTTTATCTAAGCGTTTTACTTCTTAGGTGGCCTTGAAGCTGGGTGATTTAGCTACCTGACTTTTGAGGTCCCCGATTTAAATACAGCCGAGTTTTGTGTTTTTTTGCATGATTTTTGGGTGATTATATTCTCTAAAATATGAGCCTTTAAATATAAGATCGAGAGTCTTTAGTAAAATGTAATTCAGTGAATTTAAAAGATTAAAAATGATAGTGATTTTTCCGAAAAGTCTTGTCTATATATTTAAAAAATCCCTGCTTTTTATTCACTCACTTCCTAAAGTTAATACTTTACCGATTTTGATGATTCTTTTTTTTTTAAAGATAATTTCAAGTTCTAAGTCACTGTGAAGCTAAATATTTGATTTAAACTTTTATTTTGGTTACATTCCGAGTTTTAAAATTGCATCAGTATGCTACAACTAAATTAAAAGGAAATAATTGGTTCTAAACAGCTCATAACCTAATTGAGTTTCAAATAAGTAAGTTATTTACTTTACTCAACTGTCAACAAATGATTTAGGTTATGTTATTGCTGATGTGTTTTAGGTCTGCTGTGTATGTTGGTGTGTAATTGATCTATGAAGTTATGTTTAGGCTTTTTATTTTTGTCATCCCTGATAATAAATGAAAGTAATACTGTTAAGATACGTGGAGATGGTTATTGAATTGAGAAAGTGAATACTTTTAACAAATTAAACAGGGGAAAAACATGTCGAATTTTGTGACTTTACATCACAATTGGTCGAATTTCGACCACAGGAGATACTCGTATATATTAAAGTGAATGGGAGTAGTGGAATTTTAAACTCCCTTGTTCCAAGGATGCAACATGCTAAGGATAAGTAGGCAAATTCAAATCACTTGCCTTTCGTAATGTAATTGAAATAATCTACCTATTTAACATTCTTCCTTGCACTAACCTTGACTGACACCTTTAAAAGGAAAACCGAATCTGATAATAATCTAAATAATTTAAAATTTAATATTCCAAAGTTCACTCGGAACGTGTAAAGTTAAATGACATGTCTCACGAAATGCAACTACGGTATATTCAGTGAGGGTTAGTGTAGCATACTTCACGCGCCTATGCACAGCAACAATAGTCAGTCGGAGAACAAGAACGACTTCTCTAAAGCCCGGTCAATTGACCGTAACATACACCCACTTGAGATTCGGTCTCGGCTTATAATTCGGTTAACTTTCAGCTCGGACACTTGTTTGTAATTCAGAGACATTCTAAACAGGACCATTAAAATTATTTATGGCAGCCGTAAAGGATTCCATATCGTTTGGCAGTACGTGCTGTCATCTAGGAGAAGGGAAGTTTAATATCTTCATTCCTTACACACTATTGTGTTTAATAGGCTCCGTCTGAAAAGCAATTTTATAAAGTTGGCTGCAGTTAAGAAATATTTTATAAATATCCATGAGATTAATTTAACATCATGTGGATAGAAATATTTGAACATTTTTAATATTAGTTTTATTTTAAGTAAATCGAATTCATATTTTAAAATAAAATCACAATTTTGCTATTTCTTCGTCTTTTTAATGATTGCATCTAAGCCTAATAAATGTGTATTATAATGCAAACTTTTTTATAAAATCAAATGATTTATATTAATGGATTAATATATTTACAGCATAACACAGAGTGATTTAAGTTTAAAGAGGATATACGAAAAGTTATACTTTTGAAATTGGAACTTTATATAAATAAAAATGTATTGTTGTTTGTTTTATTATTTTGTTGATTTTCTTCAACCCACTTCTTGAAACTGCCTTGAAGTAGAAAGAATGTATGAACTAAAATGAGTTCATATTTTTCGGGATGCAAAATTGTATAATAAACATGAAAGAAAAACGTATTTAAAAGATTATATTTCAAACAGAAGAGATAAGACTGTTTAAAACATTCAAACATTAATATTTTTTCCAATTCATGTTTTAAAATTCAATATTTTACCAGTACAACACCTTTTCATTTTTAAAGTACTCAGGTTATTTTACACAAGAAGTGGAAATTCGGGAACAATCAACCTTGTTTATAGCACAAGAAGTTTAAGTCGTATCACTTTTCGTACACCTAAAGTCAACAAATCTCTATTTAGACATGCTTATGAATACGTTGGGCCAAAGTATTTTAATCAGTTGCCTGTTGAACTAAAAAACAGCTCTAATTGTAAATTATTTTTTAAAAGATTAAAAATTTTGTTATTTTCTAAGGAGAGTGTTAGTTTTTTAGATAACATTGTTAAATAGACTTAAACTTAGGAACTGTAGTTAATATAATTATGTTAAAATGTGCTAGATCATAACAAGTGTGTTTCAGTATAAATTATAGTAAATTGGTAGTTCTTATCATTGTACTGTTACAATGTGATGTGAAGGATTGATTCACCCAAGACGGCACAGAGAGCGAAGGACTTTGAACTGAAGATAAGGACTGGACTCTATTATCTTTGTTTGTATCTTATCGCGCTGCCACGACTTACTTGCAATACGTGGCAGTGTCAGTTCCGAATTTTGTTTTTGTTGTTAATTTGTAAATGATTGTGGAATAAATCTCATTATCTCATTATCTCATTTTTATCTCATATGAAAATGGTCTGTTTGAAACTACGATGGAAATTTTCATAAATGAAAAATAGCACTCCCAAAGTATAATTATTTGTAAAAAGGCGATTCTAGCTTTCCTTAAATATTGTTAATATTATTATAATTTTTGTAATTTGTTTCCGTCTAAAGTACAGAAGAAATTACTAGGTGTAAAATTGTTTGTAGAATCATGTAAATATTATTTATTTCAATGTAATTTTCTTAATTAAATTCTTGTATTACTAAGTATTGTTAAATTAAATTTAAAACATTGCTTTAAAGTCGCAGAAGACCTAAATGGTTGATAATTAATTATAAAAATAGAGAGAAAGAAAATTCATATATTTCTTTACATTTTGAAGAAATTTTCTTTATAGGCCTATTTAGGAAATCTTTTGCTAGTTATTGGTAGTTTTGATTTATTATTTAATTATAAAGTCGAAATAGTTAACAACACACTTAATTTAAATAAACACATACACCTGAAATGAGTTTGAAATGGTTTGTTAATATGTACTTCGATAAGTGATATTCACTTTAAAAATTGTAATACGTTTATATGATTGAATGTTATTTTAATATTTTACGGAAAAAATACCAAATTTGATTTGTTCTAAACTTTAAACACTGTTTTGACTCTTTGCTAAGCTAAGAAAATAATTATCAATTTATTATATAATTTATGATTATGCAATATGTTTGCTTTCAGTAGTTTATTTTAATATTTTTTTATACATCTACCACGAGGTGTTTTTGAAAAGGTTATGGGAGTTAGTTGTAAGGGGAGTGGTTCATAGGTGGTTTACTAGTTCTGTTATCTACTAAATCGTACACAAAGAGTAAGAATTGGTGGGTTTGTTAGTGGGAAATTAATAGTCCAAAGTGGTGTTCCACAAGGTTCTGTCCTTGGAGCATAATTATTTATAATTTATATCAATGCGCTCTGTACAGGCAAATTCAAGGGAGAGTTAACTGTCTTTGCAGATGATGCTGCATTTGTATACAGCGGTAGGGACTTGG
The DNA here is from genome assembly GCA_018207615.1 of Philaenus spumarius. Lineage (NCBI taxonomy): Eukaryota > Metazoa > Arthropoda > Insecta > Hemiptera > Aphrophoridae > Philaenus > Philaenus spumarius. The sequence continues at coordinate 2,151,921 of JAGFPH010000001.1, forward strand.
AAACTGTTAGAAGGGATCTTGATCAAGACCTACTTTTTATCTGCTGGTGGTTTACACAACACTATATGGTATTCAGTAATAAAACAAAATATATAATTTTTGACCTGAAAAAATACTATAACTTTGACCATAGAATTCAGTATCATTCGTTGTCATGTAAAAGAGAAAATAGATGTAATTGTGAGACACTAGGCGGTGTAAAAAATTTAAAATACTTTGGGGAAACTTTGGATTGTAGAGTCAGTTGGTTTTTTTAACGTCCTGCTGTTTTCCACTTTAAGGCAAAATGAAGACGGGACCTACAGTTTTACGTGGAATCCGAACCACAGCCAATGATGTCTGTTAAGAAACCATTTAGAAAATTATTCGGGGTCAATGTGAATTGAACCCAGAACTTTTCCATTGATGGTTGCCATGACGATTGATAAAGCTTTCAGACAGTTGGGTATATTATCTCTTCGTAGAGTTTATGTCAGGACCGTATTGAAGATGGTATTTATAAACATAGTGGCTGTGCGCAATGGTCTCTTCACGTAGGGAAAAGTTCTGCATTTTACCAAAATCTAGACTTTTTATCAAAAAACCTACTTGTACCACGCACCAAAGTTTTTTTAATTCCATACCAATAGATACAAAACAAATTCATGGAACCAAACAATTTTTGAGAATTGTTACAGAGTGATAATGTTGAGGACATCATAATTTATTGAACTAAGGGAAGAAGGAAATGTTACTTATATATTGGGAGGATGATTAGTCTGGGTAGAACCGAGTTATACACAGTTTAAAATAACTTTTTAATTTACGAGGTTAGGTTAGGACAGTCTCATGCTCTTATTTTTGTTGCAATTTTTTTTTGAAGGTAAACCCAAAAACTGGCTTTACCAACGGGGTTGCCTAATTTCCTGTTTTATGTATTCGGTTGGCATTTCATATAAATTATTGTATATGTTATGTATTTATTTAAACTGTATTAAACAATTAAAACACTTATGTATAGTAGGATGTAAGTAGATATTTTGTTACATATAATTTTATATAAGTGTTTATATGTATAGCCGATTGTATTCTTAAAAGGGAAATAAAAATTCATTCATTCAATATGATTGTTTCTATGTTTAGATAGGCCTATGTGAAGAGAAAACATTACGACCAAAGAAAACCAAACTACTCCGAAGTGCAGAAAAACCCAACATTAATGCAGATGTGAGTAACACTAAGATTTAATTTGTCTAATAATTTTTATTGAAACTTTATATAAGACCAGGTAGTGATTTTGATTATATGCAATTTCTAAAGATAATTTATTAAACAAGGTTATAGAGGAGAAACTCGGGATGGTTTTAAGTATAAATATAAAATTTATTTGAATCGAACTCTTTAATACATTAAAATTCAAATATATTATGTAAACAACAAAGTCTAAATGTTAACTATTAGTATTAAAGTATAAAACCCTTACGTTCAATAAAAAATATCCAAACCCCAAAAAAATGGTGTTATATACAGATTTTAATAACAAGTTATAACAAAGGCTACCTCTGTATAAAGAAAGTGTAAAAATAGCTTTTTCTAAGATCCAAGTTACTTTAAAGAAGAATACTGTTAAGGTACATAGGCTAATTTCTGTTGTGCAACTTCAGATTACCCTGCTTAGTGTCGTTAATCTCAGATATGTTTAAATTAAAACTTAATATATATATTGTTTAACTATATGTTTTATAACTAATAATCGCATACTGCTATAAACGTGACACATAATAACTCGTATTACGGTAATCAATGTAATGGATGTATACGTGTTTTATTTTCACAAATAATTCTCTTATCTCACAATTTAAACTATAAACCTAATTAGATTTTTGAACAGCAATACAATTAAAAAACCGTGATTTTTTGTAGAAAAGGACAGAGACGACTACTAGGCCTACATTGTAATGTTGCGAAAATAGGTAAAATCTCTCAAATTCGAAATGAAAGTAAAAACGATTTGTTCGTTTTAAATAGGTCTTAAAATAAAAAAGGCTGAAGTATAGAGGAGAATATTTTTTAATAAATTTGTATAGAAAATTCGGGAAATAGTAGTTCCTGATGCAAAGTATAGGCTATAGTATTTTACATTAGCTTATTGAGGTTTTGTTGCATACGTAAATTCGAACTGTTGAGGTTCTTCTAGCCGTTTAAAACGTCGAGTTAAGTTATTATTTTGTAATAATCTTGGGGTTTTTAACGGTACACATGTAGTAGAGATGGTAAATTTGAAATTGATGGATTTGACTAAATGTAAGTTACTTTAGCCTTATGTACTTGAAATTCATGTGCTGTTTGTGTCAATGTTTTAATACAATTTTAGTTCTAATTGTAGAGCGGTGGTACTGTTTTGAGATGTTTTGACGCATTGAGTAGTGTAGTTCTGTGTTTTATTATACTTCCAGTTCTTCATTAGTCCTTTTATAACCAAATGAGAACTTTAATAAACGGTATCAGTTAACTGACACAAACTTTCTCCCAACTTACTGTAGTCAAAATAATATTGTTTTTAATCATTTTATTTACTACTTTTTAGAACAAAACAAAAAAATAATATTCTACCTACGTCAATCGTACAAAAAAATTGTTGTACCAGGCGGGATTCGATCGCGCGACCTTTGAATTACTGGCCGTGCTCTCTACCGTGGTGCTACCCCGTGCGGCCGCTGCCGCGATGCTAGATTGACAACACAAACTTGTTTATTTTTAAACATTTCCCCATAATTATAAAACGCCGAAGTTTTGATAAAAGTGGGTGGCGTCATTTTGTTTGGCATCTTAAGCAGTATAAATACTGAAAATTTGATCAAAATCGTTAGAGCCGTTTTTGAGAAATTTGCATTTTTGTCGTTTTTTATAGGTTTTTAGGGGTAAATTACCCTTAAAAATTCAAAATTCCAAAAAATGAAAAAAAAAAACGCCTGGAGATAGGGTTTAGTACCTACATACCAAATTTCATGAAAATCGGACCAATAGTGTCCTCTCTGGTCGTGTATACATACAGACAGACTGACAGACAGACACCACTCTAAAAACACTTTTTTGGGTTCAGGGAGCACCAAAACAAAAAATTCCACTAAAAATATTTTTGGGTTCAGGGAGCACCAACACAGATAATTGCACTAAATAATTTTTTGGGGTTCTGGGAGCACTAAAACAGATAATTCAACTGAAAATTCAAATTCGAACATTTTTACGAAAACAATACTTTCTCCATATACTACGTATAGGGTGGAGAAAGTAAAAAGGTTTTACACTATTACTTGTTTTTGTTGTATTTTCTAGGATATACCTAAATGTTAGGTTGTTGAAAATATGTAGTATATTTCTCCACAGTAAAGAGTTTTTATTTTTACATATAATTCAATTAATGTTAGGAATATAATAAATAACTTTAAATACTATTCAAAAGTATACGAGTAATAAAAATGTAAAAACAATTGTTTTAATGTTTAATGTTAAATAAATAAATACCTTCAACTTAGTGTAATTTATTTGATCACTTCAAAATGAAACATTGTTTATATTAAATGTATAACAAGGTTAGGCTAATAAATGCAGCTGCGTTAAAACACGATAGATAAAACGTCCGCCTTAACAATATTGAGCAAATCACATATCCTACATTTAATTTAGAATACACCGGACGTAAGGGTTCCAAAGTGTTGCTAAATTTGTCCCAGTTCCAACCTATAAAGTTTCCTTACTTCCGTTTTAGTAAAAGGGCAAATGAGGAAACGCACGGCGATAGAGATTAAAAGTGTATTAGATTTGTAAAGTGGGAGAAGAGGAGGAGGGGAGGGAGGGGGGGGGGGGGATAGGAGTCCGGTTAACCGCTATTTAATTAAAATAGGTGCGGCGAGTCTGAGCAAATAGTCTGGCCTGTGATTAATCCTATCTTTGCGGCAGACCTCATGGCAAACATAGCGCCATCTGGAAACTGTTCTTTGATGGTTTTATTTGGAAAAATAAAGAATTAATCTCAATCTTTATAATTTTATCATAACACTTAGGCGCTCAGTTTGTTTGTAAGTGTATTACACTTAATAACAGCTTACAAATCCTAATTCAAAATCTATATTTATTTATGTACTCTGTATTTGTATACATTGCAAATAAGTTGTTTCGTAAGCAAATTAATAATTAAACGTTAACTACTTTACAAATATATTATCTTTGAAAACTTAGAATACCGTTGTATTACCCCATTTTTAATATATTTTTTAAAGAATAATGTTAAACTTTAGCACGTTTTCTGTTCTTTTTAACGCATTTGCTGTTAGTAGCGATACAAAATAAGAGTCTGATACGCACTTACCCTGTTTCAACGAAGGAACACTTCGTTTTATAGTATACATCTCAGAATTACATCCCACAAAATATTTGTTAATACGCTTTAGTCTGAATACAATTATTATTTGTACTATTATAAAATTATAAATGGTTATGATTGCATCCCTCGTATGACTTTAAGATTAATTATTAAGATTCAATGAAAATTTGTTTATTGTTAATTCATGGTAAACTTTGTAAGAAAGCAGAATGTGATTTGAAAGTTGAACATTAATGAACAAGTTTGATGGTAATTCTATGAGAGCAGTATTTTACCCGACTTCATGATGAGGAAAAAATGTAACATTATTGGTTAAATATAAAATGCAAACATTTAAAAAGGCTTTCATTGGGTAGTTAGGTAAACATTAAACTGGAAAATTCTTAAATTTGGGTCTGATTTTTTTAAATATATATATAATCCGTTATTTTAAAGGGATCAAAATTTTGTATCTTGGCTATGGTTAAATATAGTAAGTTGTATGCTATTCATTCTAAAATATGTGCTTTTTATTCCAAAAATTGTTAATTATTTGTCATTATAATAAAACACATTAAAAGGTATCAAGATTTTAATAGCTTTCAATGCACTTACATATTTAGAGAATAACACATACAAAATAACTGACTGCCTCTCACGACTGGCTCGTTACTGGTGGTTCTTCTACGGCCTTGTGAAGTAACCTTTTTGAGGCTCCTAAACCAGAGTTTATGTGGCGAGACTCAAAACCAAACTTGCTTTCCCAAAACGTGACGGGACCGAGATCAACCAAAAACTCACCTCTGCACTTCTGCTTTGTTGTACCTTTTTTTGCTAACAAACCCCCGATTGCTACCCTATAAATATTATTATTAAACAAAATTTAATTCATAAAATTTTTTAAGAATTTTCAAAATAAGTAAAAAACATAAACTATAGTGTATATGTTTTATTAAACTAAGATTCACTCAATTCAATTCAGTGTTAGGTTATTTAAATCTCAGTTTGAAGTAAAGTTTTGCCCTACACACAAAAATATTATTTACCAAGAAGTTCTAGTTCCCCCAAACGTACAATTAACTGATTTAAGTGGTTGGAAACACTTGTTAAAATAAACACCATTTATGAATATAAATATAATTTTACAATAAAGTTATCTAATAGAGGTACTTGGTCAAACTCAATGTTAAATGTATCATCAACACTATTTTGTAAAATTTATGTGGATTTATGATGATCTGTTTCGTAGTAAAACATATTAATAAATCATGTTAGGTATTTTAGCGTCCGGAATAGGGTGTACGAATAATAATTTAGGTACGTACCTTTTGAAAACGTCAATTAATATTCCTTATTCCTTTATTTGTGGATGACCGGTTTTTAAAAGTTTCGTGATGTGTTTTGTGTTCATGTAAGTGTTGTGTGTAATATTTAAACGATGTTCACTGAACGGAACTTTTACATAGTGCAAGATTTGAGAATGGTCTGATTAAGAGACCGAAACCGGTCATCCACAAATAAAGGTATAAGGAATAGGAATTGATGTTTTCAAAAGGTGCGTACCTAAATTACTATTCATATTTATAATTCATTTTTGTAAACTAAATTTAGTTGTTCCCTAAATTTCATTCACATTGATTGTTATGTTTAAGGTATTTTGTCTTCCAATTCTGAAACAAAATATGGTTGGTTGTCAGATCCCACTTTTATAAATATTTTAAAGCTATGATTGGCTTTTAAAAACTGTAAATTTTTAAAACCTTCTTTATGTACTATTACAGTTTGATCAAAATAATAGTTCAAAGTCCAGCAAAAAAACTTTAAAATATTGAAATGCAAAAGAAAACATTCAAATTTCATTTGTTATGTATTTCCTAATTATTTTAAACAAACAAATAAAACTGTATTATAATTGTAAGACCAATATTACAACAAAACACATGACGGAAGTAAAGGTAGAGTAAAGGGAGAAACAGATTCCTTCTCGGAGCGAGACCAGTGCAATCGTTGCGAATACGGTCGTCAAGTTTTACTGCTCTACTCTTTAATGAAGTCTACATTTGTACAAGCCTAATTAAACGCGTGTGAATGGGCTTCATTACGCCCTGACGGCCTTCATATCATAAACTCTCAAATATCTTAAAATTTTGTAG
>JAGFPH010000001.1:2168415-2183071 GCA_018207615.1 Philaenus spumarius
AAAAAAATGGAACAAACGTGATTGTTTGTATGATTTAAAATTCCACAAATTTATAGTGATTTCTTCAAGACTTATGTCTTGATTAATTGTATTTAACTAATTAAATGTTGTTATTATAAATTTAATATAAATACCAAATCAAAAGTCATAAATGTTATTGTAGTCTGTCCTCTTTAATCTATTTTATATCAGCAGACTACTTTTTAGTTAATCGCAAATTTAGAAGAGAAAATTTCCTCCTCTCTTAAAATAATTAGGGATGGTACGGTGAGAGTGGTTAGAATGTTTAATGTAAAGGTAAGTAAGACGTTCCGGGTTCAAATCCCACGGGGACCATAAAAAAAACAAAAAAAAAAACAAAGTGGCATGGAAAGCAAGAAAAAAAAATAATCATGTATGTACAATTTTAAAGTTTATTGAAAGACAAATCAGTTTGTCCTAGTTTTTGTTCATACAATAATTGATAGCAAAATCATTTCCAGATAAGGATTTCAGAAATAAAGATTAGCATTTTCAAGCAAAGTAAATTACTTTAACGTAAAGTATTTAACGTGTAATACTTTTTTAAATTAAATGTTTAAGTTGGTCATCTATTGTTTCTTGGCACTAATAAATACAATTTTCAAAGTACCTTCTTAAATTATTGTGCATGACATGTCATTGTTATTCTATGTTAAAGTTTTTATCAAGCTATACACAGAAGCACTTTGTACAGCTACCAATTTGTTATCGATAATTATATTGAACTTGAACTTGCACAATTTGATTTAAGTTTTAATAAGACTTAAAATGATGTGCCTCAAGCAATAACATTCTTTAAATATCGATCTCCAATTCAACCTTATCCTATCAATCTTTTAGATGGAGAATTTCTATTTTCAAAATAAAGCTCTTTTTATTTCACAAAATTTGCATGAGATTCAGAGTTGTATCTAAAACCATTAAACAAATAAACTGACTTTCTGATCACTCTATGCAACCATATAAACTCTGATCAAAATACGAATTGATAGTATGATTTAACCAAAAAGACTTTTAACAAATGATACAGCCTAGCTAAATGATTACCATATAAAATAGGAAATAGTAAGTTTTAAACAAATACGTTTATTTTATAAATATTTTAACTTAAATTTGTGAAAATATCCACTTAAAAATCTTACTGTAGGCTAGGTGTCAAACTTTCTGCTTTTAAACGGAATTCCTCAGAAAACCAATTTTAATAACCTATTAACTGATAATTATTTAATAAATTTTATGGAACTTGTATGCCTAACTAATAAAACTATCTTTTGTAGGTCAATACCTAGCCTACTTGCAAAATAATGTTTTTTACATAATTATGTCTACTAAAGAATATTTTATATCAGTCAAACTGTTTATAAATTGAGAACATACTTGAATTTAACATGTTAAAATAAAACTATCTACATGCACTGTTACCAGTTCAAAGAAGTTTCATTTGAAACCATAGTCATTTTGAAAAATAATATTTTTTTAATTTCTGTGTTTTTTCTTTAGTTAACATTAAGTAGTATGATTTTTCTTTCATGTTTGTCAGTTATTTATACAATTAATTATTTAAAATTCTAATATTTTAAATGTACCTTATCATAATTACACAATAATGGCTAATTTTTTAAGTAAATAGTAATGTATTAGTGTGTCCAGGGGTGAACAAAATGCGCAGAAGTAAAAATAAAAGGAATTATTTGTTTATAAACATCTAACTTAAAAATTTTTTGTAGATAAATTACATATTTTTGAGATTTTAATAGCAATATGTTTTTTTAAATCCAAACGCTGGAACGGTATTAATATGTAACATGATAGTTAACACTTCAAAAGAGGAGACAGCTTATAATACACTATCATTGTACTATATATATATTAATATTTATGAATATATTTAATATTGATGCCTCTTTATTTTATTTCCCTTTAAATTAGTTTTATTTGATAGGCTAAGTAAAATACAAACAAATTATTTCGGGATTCAAGAAAAACAAGCAAAACATAGTGTCTTTTCATCCACATTTTTCATGTAGGTCTACTTATATAAAGTTACTGTTACTTCTTAGATTTGAAATTAAAGCACTCGTCTGACTCATTTAAACAAATTAATACGGATTTTTGTGTAGAAAAAATGTGTTCTCTGTATCATTCTTACAGAACACTAGTTTCATGTCATTTTCTTAAATAGACCGTGCAAAAGAAATAATCTCAAGTTACCAAGCTAGCAACAAGTATCAACTGACGGATCATCCTAATCCTGCTCTTTTGTTTGTTCACCAGATAAACTCATCCATCTCATAACGATAATGTTATTTAAGGTTGTAAGAAAGGGTTGCAGATGTTTTCAAAGGGTTGGTGTCGTGAGAACGGTTTACTCTGGACCGGTCGGATGCTGCTCAGCTTCCCAGGAACTTTGACCTCTCTTGACCAGTCCTGCTTGGTCAGTCAACATCTGTGAATAAAGAAGGGAACATCTTGAGTCTGTTTTAATGATTTCGAAAATAATAATTTATACTTTTCTTTCTTTACTTCTACTTATGAAAGTAAACAATTACTTTATTCGTTGGTATACCTATACACCTATTGCTAAATACCTCCTATCTTTAATGTTTTCTGTCTTTAAATTGTAATTTCAAACAAAATGAATTACTACAACAAATAATCACGATACAATTATTTTCTGGTACTTCTAAGATAAGGATTTTAAAAATTATTATTTGAATATGAATATGTTAGTCATTTTGTTTGTTCGGGGGTTTTAAATTAGAATTAATTTAGCAAATGTTAATTATTTTTCTACCACATTAGAAAAAACTTTTTAAATCGGACAGTCATATGAAATCAAGAATAGTGGAATTCTCTATAACTTCAAAGCTATTTCTGGACTAAATGGTATTAAGTGTTTATTAATTTTATTGCATAAGGCTTTAGACTGTTCTATGTACATATTTGCTTTACCTTATTATTTTTGAAAACACATAGTTTGATTTTATATTTATCATTCAGGGACCTTTTAACATGATGGTGTCGCTAAAATCATTGTTACCAAACACATACTTAAACTACAGGATTATTTTTACTTTTGAAAAAGTTTGTTAATTTAGTAATATGTATTCCAAGTCCTAAGTATCAATATAATACCATTTCCATTAATTGCCAGAAGCTGGAAGAACTAAATAAAATGTGATACTTTCAAGAAACTATTCTTATTTAAAAAATATCATGTTTATGTTAGGGATTGTAAGTGTAAACAATGAAATTATTTAAAATAATCTCTCCACAAAGCTTGTATAAATAAATTTTAATTTTTAAATCATTTCAAAGTTAAATTATCATATTCGGAGCAGAATATGAACCCAAGGCGACATCAAAGGCGAGCGTCTCATTGCTTGCCCGGGATCCCGATCAATAGCGTCTTAGCCCTAAGAACTTTTCCAGTTTTCTTGTCGTGCTGACCAGTGAGGGGAACGTTTCCAAGGCAACCATATGCGCCGCCGCGCCGCAGTGGACTCACCCTCCCTGTAACAAGAAAGTATTCTTTCTCATCAACTTTTTAAAGGACCTTTTGGCACGGAAATAACAAAAAGTTTAAAAACCAACAAACTTTTTAAAATTTATTGTTTGTACCTAATTGACTCAATAACGCATACAAAACGTAATTCTTATTTATAAAAAATATGAAGACGTTGAAAAAGTCGGAAGAAATGATACAAATAAAATGTTATATCTAACAAATACAATAACCATTTTTTTATTTCATTTACCTTTATAGCTAAGTTATGTTAAGAATGAAGAGTGCATGGTAAAAAAATGCATCAGCAAAGAACTGTACAATGTACGAATCAAAGAAAATAGCTTAAATAGTACTAGGTTTTAAACCAAAATGGCAAACATATTACATGGCAGGTTTCTAACCAAAATATGTTTTACATGGCAAACATATTACTCACTTTTAACAATTAACGAATAATTTAATGTAAATTGAAAATTCCGATTTAAAAAATATAAAGAAGTAAAGAAGTCAAACTACAGTTTAATATTTTCATTAAATTTGATTCAAAGAAATAAACTGGAAGAAATGTTCTTAACGATTATTGGATTCCATGGTACTACATACTACACAAGTAAATTAAAGAGAATCCGAATCTATTTGCCCATAAATAAATGTTGAAATTATTCGATAATTAATAGCCTAAAGTAACTAGTAAAAAACCACTTGTAAGACTGTATTTAGGCAACAAGTATTTCAATTGAAAATACTTTAAAATTAAGAATGTGTTGAGAAATCGAAAAAAAATAGATTTAATTAAAAAATTAGCAGATTAGATATACATAATAGAAAACTCTTTCTTATTTTTGTAATTTATTTTTATTTTACACAGTTTTTAATAATGCAGCCATTTATGCAATATTCAATTTGAACTTATAGAATATTTTTGCTTGTGCATATCTATTTTACACACAACTTGTTTAAACTTCATATATTCTATTTTTAAGTAGGCCTACATAAATATATATTTGAAAAAATCAAAAGAATTATGTGAATGAAATAAATGTTCCCTCTTGCTTTAGATTTAGCAAATGGAATTATTGTGCGTAGCACAGTACAATATTAAGAAAATAATGAAATGAGAATACATAGTAATATTAATTAAAAACCCTTTCATGCTTAAATATTAATCATATATATGCTTAGTGAGCATTATTCATCTTTTTATAATATAAAATAAATTCTTACAGTGACAAATTATTTGGCCAAGTTCAGGAAATATTTTAGTAAATGTTATTGTGTTTTCTTATGTTTATGTATACGGTTTATAAACTTAATCCAATTGCAAAATATTATTGGAAACTATTAAATAGTAACAATATTAATTAAAAGTTATAAGCCACCTTCCTCCCTATTTTAATGTATGCGGAGGAAAGGCGAGGCTGTGAAGTTGTGGCTACGGAAACCTAATCACGATTCTGACACTAAATTTCGAACTTGTTTAGTGCAGGTTCCCTTTGGCTGTCTTCAAACATAATTAAGTTATATTCAGGACACAAAATAGTCGAGATGTAGTCTGCAAATATCGATCTTAGGGCTGTCCTGCGCTTCGTTCCTATTCCTCGTGCTACAGTCGGCTTTCATTATCTGCTCTTGCTTTTCGTATCTCTTCTCTCAACAGATTATGAATTTGTTGAATACAAAAATCATATTTTATGTTCTTGACATTTTTCTTGAAAATAATAATTGTCAAATTGTTTTATTATTTGTGGTTTGTTTATGTAGGCCTATTTGCTACGGTATTAGCAGCAATTGTACACACAATAGGCCCTTAATGATGAAACGAAATAGTTTGAAAAAGAAATAAAGTTATGTAATACAAATTATTGAGAAATATTCTATATTTATATACAGTATTATTTAAATTCTGTACCGTATATAAATAATAATAAATATAAATAATAACGTATTATTTTAAAGTTCTAATAATATGTGTAACTATGACAGATGACACGTTTTTATTTATCAATCGTTAGGGTTAGTGTTCATTTATATGAATGAGTATTGGAATAGCGTGTTTTAAAAATGAATTCTTGTCAGTGTGTGTTAAAGTCGTAAAATTATAAGAATCAAGCATTATTGACAAACACATTTAAAACATATTATTCGTGTCATAAAATAAAGTTTAAAGTTTGGAGAGTAACTTATTTATAATTCCAAATTTGTCGTACCAACGGTATAAATAAAAAGACAGTTTACTACATTTCGTCTTTACAAAAACACCCTATTTATATAAAGCTATATTAATTTGTCTTATAGTACCAGATACAATTTTTTGAAGTAATATAAAATCAAAAAACTGTTGAAAAACAAGATAAATTTGTCCAAAGTTTTGATTATAATTGTCATAAATTAAAGAATATTTAATGTTATACATGTTACATTCTGTTATTAAAGAAGAATTATAAAAAAATCCTTTTTAATGATTAGTTTGTTGGATGCTGTGGTGAAGTTAACAATATAACCATTTTCTCTGTCAATGTTGCTTATTGATAATTTCTTGTTTAGGCTGTGTAGTGGTTATTCGTTATTCTTACCGATTTAAGCAAACGTTTAAATTTATAAGACTACTTTTCTTTTTGTATTTTGAAATACATTAGGTACTAGTCTGAGCCTTTAGATACTTTGAAAATTGAATAACAGACTTGAACAAGACTTTGCAATTATTGATAATAATAAAACTGCGATGTAAAACAATATGAAAATATATTATAAAATATTGAATCTTGGGACTTAATGAATTGTTATAAACGTTATTGTTTAACGTAGACAAATATTTTAAATATTGAATAAATAAATTTTATTAAAATTGTGGCTTTAGTACTTGATGGACTTTATTTTCAACAATCAAAGGGGTTAAGGTATATTATTAAATTGTTTCAATATTAAAATATATTTGAATATTATTGTATATTTGCGTCTTGTGGAATTCGACATGTTAAATACAAATCAATTTACAAAGCTTATAATAATATGTAAACAATATTAATGACGATATTTTATAGAATAAGTCGTATTTTATTGTAAACCAGTCGTACATGTAGGATATGTTACAGTGTTCGACGATGTGCGAGAGATGAGAGCTCAAGTTAGAATGTGTGAACGTTGGCAACAGATTGTACCGCAGTAGACAACGCATGTCCGGAAAAACAGTGTGAAAAACTGGAGTGGAAAAAGGAGAAGAAGGTCACCGATAAAAGTTGTGCAGGTTATGTCTGTCACGCATGCGTGGAAGAATAGTACCGACACGTGGTTAAGGGGAATTGAAAGAAAATTCCAAACGTAGCGCGTGGAACCGCAACAAGCTCTACTGCCCGGCGAAAAGTAAACAAATACTTTTAGGTTAAATGTTTTATTTATCCTTTGTTCCGAAAACTTTTCTAAACATTTTAAAAATAAAATTGTATTTTTGTATTGTTTTAAATTTGCAAATGAGTTTTAGGTTTTTAGATAAATCAGACCTACTATTATTTTAGTAATACAAATCAGTATTTTACTAATATATTTTACAGAGGTTTAGTTATTCAATTTAAAATATGTCCTTCAAGTTTGTTACCATACAAAATTATATACTTACCATCAAATGTGATTACCCTATCAGTTATCACACTAAAGTGCCAATGAATCTAGTTCTTGTTTCACTATCTCTGTAAACATTAGATTCGTATTAAAATATTTATATGGCAGACAATAACAGTTTAATTTTCAAATACTTAATAAAACATGATATATTTAATTCTTAACTAGTATTTTAATATAACTATTTTGAGTTTAATCACAGGTCTAATTAAATTTGAGTTAATTTTATTTTCACCCTATAACACAAATCATTAGCTATCTTTTAAATATAAAATTATTACAACTGACATTAATTTAATCCAACAAATGTAATAAGAATAGCATATTAGACATAGGCTACAGATAACATTGGAAGTTTTGTTTGTGTTAATAGTTATTAAAAATATTTAACTCTTTATGTTAAACACACCCTATCTAAATGACGTCTTTGAAAAATTGTATCAACGTTTTGTATTACAATTACTAATAATATTGTTTTGTACTTTGAAAATGATACCACTTTAATATGATACTAAGATATAAATGCGTTTCATATAAGCAATAGTTTAAAATTGCAAGTATTATTCCTGTAGGGGTATAGTATAAAATATTTTACGCATAGGCCTACTTCGAATCTTGCTTGTTCAAATCGAACTTTTTAAATTACTCTGCAAATAATTTAAAGTGTTTCGTGATAAGTTCTTACTATAGTGGGTTTACTTTGTTGGTTTTTTATTGGATAGATTTACAAAAACTTTATTGTAAATCATTATTACATTATTTACATAATTAATTATCACTATTAATTTCCTGAACTTAGGCATACTTATTGTATGGTTCAATTTTAATATTTTTGCAATATATATAGGAATAACATTTATGGTATTTATGACATTGAAGTATATCATATTTATATTTTAAGTTTATCATATATCATATTTACAAATATATTTTAAGAATACCATATAATAGACTATATAATTAAGGGTCTGCTCCAGTAAACGATAAATCCACCAGAACGCAAACGCCTCTCACTATATCCCTATCTAAACAGTGCAATTTCTTGCGCTGACATTGCCTCATTTCAAACCATTTTATAAGTCTAACTTTTGTAATTGAGTGTTGAAAAAAAACTGAATATTCTTTATAAAATTTCGGATCCTTCTTGCAAATTATTTTTCGTTATTAATTTCTTATTGTGTTAGGAAAAAATTCAAACTTTGTACTTACAAAATGTCAAAATCAAAAGCATTTAAAAAAATGTAAATTGCAAGACGAATGCGTATTGTGACTGTGCTTAAAATGAGACCTTGCAAACAATTTTATGATAAAAAATAAACGAAATAAATGGTTTGAAATTTAACATTGCTCTTATGGGATAAAAATCCAAGATGGCTGCCACTACAGCAGACCCGTAACTTACTGTTAAGGCGCCTAGTTATGAATCATGAACATCATAATATAGGCCTAATCTACTTTAGCCTATTAATTAAAAATGTATTCATCTCTTTCTCAAAACGAAATATAAAATTAATACAACTAGGCCAATATTTACAACTTATTTTCAACAAACTTTTAGGTCCATATAGATAGATAGATATTTTTATTTAGATAGATATTTTTACTTTCCATGTGTAACGTACATACATAACATACATATTGAAGGTAGTCAGCAATCACTCTATGGCGGAAAGAGTCGTCTGTAAATTAGGCTACCTCCCAGATGCATTCTAGCAAAGCTCCTATTAAAAAACAAATATAAAATCTTTTGTTTGCCAACAAAATTCAGTGGAAGGAAACAGAATTTAGAATATTCTCAACTCAACTAAAAAATGTCCGTAACAAAATATTTATTATTTAATTATGTCAATAAAATATTATTCTAAAATCAAATGTAACTTATACTAATCTAATTTATTAATAACTGATTAATAAAATTAATAAAACTGATTATTAAAACTGATAGTTAATTTTAAAACAGGTTTTGCAATTTTTATAGAAATAATTAGACAATAACGTTTCTCTTCCTATGATGTTGTGATGCATTTTTGAGTTGGAATTATTAAAAATGCTCTGTACACTTTCCATTTCCAAGGTATTTTAATATGTTTTTTGTACTTTATAGGCTACGTACAAAATTTGTAATATTGTAACTAAAGCATTCTACATATTGTTATTATTAATCGAAATAATTTGTGTCTTTATATTATTTTGATTTGTTTATTTAAATATTACTAAAGTTGATATAGCCTACCCTTAGGGTTTGCAATGAATTATTATAAATGACTTAGGCCTAAGTATAGCCTATGTCATTACTTAAGTCTTCTAACTTAATCTTCTAACTGGTGAAGATTACATTTTTATGTTGTGAAATAACCTTTATTCATACAAAAATAGCTAAAACACCTGTTCGTTGATTTAGAAATACAAATAAACGGTAATTATTTAAAATTTGGTTTATATTACTATTTTCGAAATTTGTATATAATTGTCTTTTTATTGATTCATTACACACAGATACGTCTGTAATGCATAGTCTGTATGTTGTACTAATAAAAATATATTTTGTACTAATGCATATTGAAATTTTGATTGCATTTTATTCGTGTATAACTACTTTAGGCCTATTACAATACAATTTAGATCATGTTATTAGACATTTTATATTTTTTAAAGTAATTTAGTTGTCCCTAACATGAAAATAACATAAATGAACGTGTTATGTTTCTCATAATAGCTATAGATTGATTTGCACTAAAACTGTTGAATTTCTTTACTTTAAACATTTACAAATTTATCACTGCATTCTGTAAATGAGTATATTTATATCGTATATTTTGTTTGTTGCTTCCTAAGCAATGACTGTCATTAGGAATTTGAAACTTATACATTTGGTATTCATCTTCAATTAAAAACCTACACAAAAGCTGTCTAAACTCTCCTTGTAATAGTGGTTGAGTATTAGGCCTACAATTACATTGTAGGCCTACAACCTACCTCCTGTCTTAGGTTTATTCTATGAAAGAAAATCATACTTTTCGAATAAATTTCTTGTGAAAATATAAACAAAATTTAACTCTGATACTGTTGAATCTAAATCTCGCTAGACACGACATGTATTGAAATTTCTCTCATATCTTAAGTATTTATATTTATGGCATTTTGGTTTAGATTCTGATTCTAACTACAAACAGCTAACCATGATTTATTTTTTGACAGCCTTTACGTAAGAATTGTTGAAGTTAACCAAGAAATAGGTATTTTTGTTTCAGTATAATATTCTAAATAAATTGGAAATTCTAAGCAAAACATAAAATTAATACTTAAAATCAGCTCTATTTTAATAATATTACCATTTTTCGCACAAATTCAATAACCCAATTCAATTGAAGTAGGAGCTATGTTAATAAATAATATTCTACTTACCAGGTAAGTTACATAAGAAAGAATTTTAGGCTACTGTAATAAATGTTTAAATATTACAATACATAGTTGGTCAAAGTATAATTATTATTATCTTCATCATTTTTCAATATAAGTTTATTTATATAAAATAAATAACAAAACACTTACTTATATGTAGGCCTAAGCAGTAAAATTTATTTTTTAATTTGTTCTTTGATTTGATTAAACCTATATATCCTTATTCCTACCCTATCTTTCGTTATGTATGGGTAACTACGTACTGCATAAAACTGCATAAGTAAAAAATATTTTCTTTTCATTAATTTTTTTTTAATTAACCATGGTAAGAGTTTGAAAAAATAGCATTGCTATTTATTTCACTTTAAAAAATATATTTTACAGATTAAATTAATTGTACAAATTCTTGAATATTGGATAAAACAGCGTCTCTAATAAATAAAACGGTTGACTTAAAACATATTTTTGCTGCCCGATGTTTGGTGATATCGAAGGTAAGTAAAGGAATCATATTTCAGTAAATAATGTACTGTCAAGGCAAGAAATGGCATGGAATTAATCAAAACACAATGTAATCATTGAATTGACAGCAACAAACTGAAAATCAATGTAAAGTTATTCTTGCTGTGAATTACGCTTTCAGCACAACCACCACGTAGTATTAATTCCTGCCACGTAAGCGCTACTAGTCGAGGAGTGCCAAGTTGCAAGGGTTGAAAGCTTTTCGGTTTCTCACCCCTATACTTCCTTTTGTTTAGCATATAAACCCTTCAGTGTAACGGCGGCCATGTTCGATAGGGAGGTAAGTTTGTAATAAATTGCCGACCTAATCAGATCAGAAGGTGGACTTTTCAAGGGAGGGGGATGATATAGAAGATAGGGTGGGGCTAGTTCGAATCTACACTGTACAGAAAACCAATTTGGGAGTGGCGACTGTGTATCGATTAAAATTGTATAGAATGGTAGAGGGGAAAAGGCACCAATGAGAGTGCTTTTACAACTCAAGGATGGACTATCTGCGCAACTCGAGTTTTTTTGTTGTTGCAAAAGTTAGACGTTGAAGAAGGTCTGGTCACATCTGAGGCCACGATCTATAATCCGTGCCTTGTTAGCATGGTTGACCGTTTCTTTCTTACCTTTGCATTAATTACTAATTTAAATCTACTCTTAAATTATTAATAAATCCTCCTTTACTGCCTAAAAGAGGAAATGATGTATACATTTTATACACTTAGCCTATAAGTTGAAAAATAGTTAGGCCTAATACTAAAAATATCAATAGGCTACCATTACCAATAGGCCTATATAAGATCATGTGTTTTTAGTATATAGGCTATGGTAATAGAGTTGGTAAGAAAATTTATCCGTTGTGCTTGTAAAAATATATTACGACGAAGAACGGACTTTAGAGTGTAGGCCCCATACATTTTACGAATTACGATGGTTCAAAATTTTAAATTATTATCTTTGTAGGATAATTTTCCCATTAGTTTGAGTTTGAACATTAAATAATGTATGGTTCAACTAACAATTAAAACGCTTATTTCCAAAAACAAAACACCTTTATAAAAACAGTGCAATTTCTATGTAATTTTACCAAATTGTGGAACGTCAATTCTATGTAAAAGTATTCAAAATCTTTACTAAGACAGATACAACATAAAGCAATAACAATAAGTTCTACTTAGTTTATATTTTAAAATATGTAAAATTTGCCTATAGGCTATCCTTGTTGAGAATATCTAAATTTTAAGATTGTTTTGGAACGCAACGAGAAAGAACGTGAAAAGTATATTATTCAAATATTTATCAAAGAAAACATTAGGATGAATGAAAAAAAATTGGAAAGAAATAATATAATTTAAAATTCGCGTTATGAATAGAAGCATGTATTTAGGCCTAATCGTACAGAGAAACAAATATAGCCTACGTCTGAAAACTAGTCATTGTAAATTACCACGTAGGTTACTGCAGTTTTTAATTTTCAAACAAGATTAATTTAGACTGAAAATAAATGATAGGCTATAGGCTATATCTAGTGTTCAGGCTAATGGTTAATAACAATGATTTATTTGTAGATTTTAGGTTTACGAAACTTAATACTTAGGTCTATAACTTACATTTCTTAGCCAAATTAATTAAGAAATTCTATTTAAAACAATTTTAGTAGGCATTTGAGGGTTATCTTATCTTTGAACGCCAACTACAAAAATATAATAGGCCTACTAACTATTATGCATTGCTCATTGAAGCTGGAAAACTATGAATTACATATTTTAAATGATTTAATATTTAACAATAGGGACAATGAATATACAAGTTGTGTACGAAAATTTATAAACTTTCCTATAATTTGTCCATGACATTAAGTTTATTTTAATGTTTTAGAATCGCCTTCATACAGCACAAAAATCTATTTTTAATATATAATAGGGCCTATTAATTTATTTTCTCAACTGCAATACATTCAGAATGCTTAAATGGTCACAGTAGGACTATTTAGAGTTTATTTTATACTATTTTTAAGAGTCTCGAGCTTTTAGAAATAATTAGTTTTTTCTGAAACCATAACCAGGTGATGTAGAAATACACGGGATATCCATCACTCAAATTGTTTTACGTGATTAATGCTAACGATATATATGTATATTATTATTATTATTCAACAATTTTGATAATTTGCTTATTTTAGAAATAGTAACAATTACCACAATTTATTGAAATAACAATAGCCTAGAGATTAACCGCTAAATTTCTTCTACAAAACATTTTAGAATTTTAAAAATACATACACACACATAAACACATAGGCTAACAAAAAAGTACAATTAATTATAATTAAAAAAATACTTTAAAAGCGAAGTGAACACAAATAATTTAGAACAACATGAAAAATTTCTATTAGAAAATGATAAATTAATTATTATTATACACAACCTTCAAAGTGCCTACTAAAATGTTATGCATTTTTCATTGAGAAAAAATGACGAAAATAAAACAAGATTTGACAATATTTGTAGAATTAGTTAAACTGTAGCTTGCAGTTACAGTTAGATTCATATTTATTTACATTTGAGTAATTAAAAATTAAATAAAGTATGGATTAACAATTAATATAATTGTAATATATGAATTGTTATAGGGCCTATCCTACGCATACAAATGGGCCTAAGTGTAAAATTACCACCAAAAAATAGATAAAACTATTAAATATTCAGGTTTATACTAACACTAATTGCAAATTTAAACTACCAGATGAATTTTTGAAAAAGGAATATTTATTGAAGGGATTTATTTTAAGAGAAAGGTGTAGGCTAATATTATTTATTCAAAATGAAGATTAAACATATTACAAACATAATTATTGTGTTATTAATATTGTTACGCTATATCAATATATTTTATTCCAACAGACTTAATATAATGTGTAAAACTTCATCGTCTTTGCTTTCACTTTAAAATATTTTTGAAATTAAGAATTTTTTTACAAGTAGTAAAGTGTACAAGTTATTAAAATTTTTATTTGGTTAAATATTTTATTTTTTCTATATGAATTGGATATTTTTTTGATGTTATAAAAAGAATATTTTTCTTTGCATAAATCTTATCTCTAATAAGTTAATATGTTTTTGTAAATTAATTGTATTGGAGTAAATAGATCACCGTTATCTTTGTTTTAAGATTATAGGTAAAATGTATACAAAATGCATGTAAAAAATTAAATATAAAACAATTAGGCTCTATACTTACTGTGTTACTTAGTTTAAAAAAAAAACTCAGCTTAATTAACATTCATTAATTGCCTACTTTTGCTGGCTCGGGACAAGAATTTTCATTCAATACGTTAACGATAAAGCATACTATAATGGTTTGTTTAAACGACTTAATAATAAATACATTCACAAATACATAAAAGTATATGAACTATTTCAAATACTAACATTTATTTGTACGTCTATTATATATAATATAGATAACGATTTCCAAAATTAATAACATATATAGGCTAGGCCTAAAGACACAAAACTAAAATAAAAGTAGGCCTAATCAAAATAAATAAAACCCATAATAATTAAAAGACAAACACAATTTTTTGTAATTTCTACGAGA
>JAGFPH010000001.1:2183081-2211365 GCA_018207615.1 Philaenus spumarius
AAAGATTCCCAACAGCATAACTAACCTTACCAATGTAGTTGATTCTAATATTCTTTAGTCTGTAAAGCTGCCTCGTCAATGCCGTCACGGGCGAAACCTTGGTCGGCAAGATTCATTAAATCTCGTAGAAATTACAAAAAATTGTGTTTGTCTTTTAATTATTATGGAATTCTACCAAGTACCTTCGGTCATCACTATCAATCGTATAAAACCCATAAGGTCGTCCGCTAGGTAGGCAACTAGAATAGATTTAATTATTAAATTAAATAGCCAAAACTAGATAAACAACAAAAGGTATAGACTACATAAATAAAATTCCGAATACTTCCTGAAAGCTGTAAAACAACTGAAAACGCTTTTAATATTTATTTAGAAAAACTTAAAATTACACCAATATACTACTACTGCAGGTTGTAGGTATCAAAAGAGATAAGGTGAGAAACCACTTCCGATATAACAGTAAAAATTAAATCAACATTTACTAAAAAATAATCTCTCGTCTAAGTTAAGTGGCTGTACAAAATTTACCAGCCCTGACCAATTTTTACTATATAAAATATTTATTATTCTTTCACATTCAGAACTATAGAAAACAACCTATAAAAAACAACGTCTCTTTCTAATGTATAAAGAAGTAACTCCTTCACCATTAATATTATTATTTTTTCTATATATATTCATATTTAAGTTTAAAATTTAGAAATAGTAAAGTAAATGTAAATATTGAGTTTGACTTGTGAGAAGATATATTTATGAATAAAACTTGAACACAGAATCTCAAAACTAATACTCAAACAAGTTTCAACGACAAAGTCGCCATCTTCAGTGATGCACGAGTTACAATATAATCAAAATATAACTAACCTAACAGTGTATCATGTCCAGTATTTACACAAAACTAAAATAAAGATAAGTTTTAGGCAAATAAATATTATACTCCGAATACAACTCAAATTGTTAGTGATACATTTACATTTATCATTTATAAAGGTTAGTTGCCTTTATTAAAAACACAACGTAATGTAAAAATACATTGATACATCATCTTGGCTATAAACACTTCGAGCCAAGTTCAAGTATAAGCACTTCTTTTTTTAAAGTCCTTTAAACAGAATTAAAATGTAAAATCAGAAAATTAAAAAAATGTTCTTGAAATATATGTCATATTGTATAGCCTATGACATATAAATAAATTTAACTCACACATTTAAATCCTAATTTATAAAATTAATTATTTGATCGTTCATTAAAACCGATATTGTTTGAAACTGAATATATTGTCGCCAAACATAGGGAAACCCCCTGAACAACAGCTTTTCAAATTACAACTTATGGATTATTTGTTTAGGACCAAATGTTATGAATTTGTTCAAAATCCAATTTGACAAGCGTTATTTTCCTAATCGACGTGCACCCTGCAATTTAGTTTAATTTCCATAATAACTTATATTTTTGCTTATTAATATTTTTGTATTCATATATTTTATACAGAAGCCAAATGGAAACATTTATATAATGGACGCAATCGCTGATTTTACTGTTTACAATAGTTTTGATGATTGTAAATACTTTTATGAAAAACTAGTGGCATGTATAGTTTACATTAGTTGTATGTGATAAAAATACTCTATGGCCAATTTAGGCCCATTGTTTGTGTTTCTTCACATAAATTTCCTTATATTCCTCATATATATATATATATATATATATATAAATAATTAACTTCAATGTACTATGTATATTGATTTTGAAGCTCAGAACTTATTTATTTAATTTCTAAGATTTTTAGAAAATTTGGGCAAATCTTGCCTTTAATTGTCCCAAATGTAAAATGTCATAAAAACTAAGGCCAAATATGATTTCTGACATTGTCATTTTAATTGCAATTATGGTTTTATGTAGGTGGGTACTGTACAATGCGTTGGGGATAAAATAAAATAAAACTAAACATTCTACAAAAGTAACAAACATGTATTTTGAAAATGTAACTCTTAAGAATTATCACAAGAACCAAGTTGATATTTGGACCAAACTTGCCTATAAGGGCCAAAGTTAAACCCAGTTGACAGTAACTTACTTTTAACATTAACGTTAAAAAAATATACTTTTAGTTATTTTAAAATAGGCTACACTTAAGTCAAAAGTCTATAGTAAATATTAAGCAATACTACTTTAAAAATGATATTTATACAAAAAAAGTAGTATGTATGATATCTTACATAACAGTAAAGGATAAGTATTAAATTAAAACAAAGAATATATTTACAAACGCCTCTTGAATTAAAGCTAAATCAGTTATAAACAGAATGTTATAATTAAAAAATTATGTTATTTAATGATTTTCGTTTGGGTAAAATAATGTATTAAGCATGATATAAAACCAATGCAGACGTATCGTAAAAACTCAAATTAAAATTGATGTAAAAAAATAAAGAATAGTAAATAACCTTCTTCATAATATTTTACAGTAAATTAAGAAATTTGTCACCCTTTTGTTCCACTGTAATTGAAAGCTCTGTCTTGTTTGTAAATTGTAAAAAGTATTTTCTACTACGAGGGTAAAAAGTTTTAAGCCCTGCGCAGAAAAGTTTTTAATGAAAATATTATCGTTGCCATAGCAACGGAAAGAATACAAAGTACAAAAACTCAGACCGTGATATAATCTGCGCGTTTAGCGCCGCAGCACCTAAAACCAGTTACAAGTTGTTTTATAGTAGTAATAATTACTCAGATATATTTTATGAGTTACATTTTAATAAAATGATAACATAATTTTTTAATACTTGCATTAGTATAACTGTATGACATTTGTATCGCAGGCGATATTCGAAAACAAATAACTTAATATGGGATTTATTTATAGATTATAGCTAACATCACAACTAAATATTGACTTTTAACTCTCTTATTTTAACAAAAATTTTGTTTTTAAATATACATCTTTTATGACTTTATTATTTGTGAAACATAATTAGGTAATTTATTTAGTTTCTTTATTTTTTTAATAAGTAACATTTATTTTCTACTTGTCTATGATTCATGTGTACTGCCTAATATGCTTTTTATTATATTATTGAACAGATTGTTATTTAATCAAAATAGATTTAAAGTTGTATTTATAATAAATCACAAACTGTAGGCTAAGGACTACAAATTGATTTAACACTTTATATTGCAAAATTATACTATCTGGAAAGATTGTCCCATAATTGTTGTATTCATATTATTCCTACATGTATAATATAATTGTGTGGATTTTATTAGTGAATAAGTATTAATTTCCAAATTTGTATTTATTGATCACCATACAAAAATTTATGTATTTATAGTACTATTACACAAAACATTCATATAATAATAATTTAATCTACTATGTTTGTATAATATTATTTTAAGTAAATATAAAATGTTTTTAAAACAGTCGGATATTTTTGTGCAGTTAACTTTTAGAACCTTACTTTACCTAGAAATATTGGCGTTTATAGAAACCTAACTTATAGAATGTGATAAAAGTTTCTTCTTTATAAATTGTTTCTCTTATGCTACATCCAAATTAAAGTTATTTCAATTTATTAAGTATATTTTTCTTTATGCAATTAAAACGATTGTATTTTGTTTGACCAATTAATATTTCGTTTAGTATGAAATAAACACACCAAATGTAAATGGTAATATTAAATTATTGTATGTCAAACTTTAATAGGACAGTATAATTTCAAAACGGTATGTCTGTATGTATTGCAGAGTGTTTTTATTGTTCTGAAGTTGGTAATAACTAAGCCACAGCAAATATTTGAGTGGTGAAACCCTCGCAAAGCATGTTTGGAACTATATATCATTTTCAGGATAATAGCAAACAAAGTGTGTTAAACAAAGGTGGAAATATTTGAGTAGCTGGAAATGTACGTATCGATTTTGTAATGTATAATCAAAGTGAAAATGTAAGATGAAATCAGTATTACTAATGTGATATCGGCCTTCTTGATTATCGCTTATAAAATGAGTTTGATCAATTCATCAATGCATTACATTTTTCACTCAATTATTGTAACTCTAATACGTAATAATTAAATTATGACGTTTAATTAAATCGAAAAACCTACATTATTATGTTTTGAGCTCAGTAAGAAATTCATAATAACTAGATGTAGGCCTATGCAATAACAGAAACAGCTGATTACATGTAAAAATGATTTAGACTTAACGTACTTTTAGTTTTCCTAAAATATATTTGGCTAATGATTAACCTGATTTTACGATGGAAACTTTATGAATTAGATCTTTTTTACTATAAAAAAAAGTAAAACTATCTATAACATAGTCCATAGGTCCAGGAAGATCTACCAGAGATCGACGTGACTAGTGAAATGCTGTTTATATATACATTATCCAAAATACCAAATTTAGAAGTTGATAACATAAATAACGACCAAGTTTTACTATATGATTGTGTGTAGTACTAAATAAATACGTTTTGTGTTGACACAATAGCAGGTAGGCTACGGCGTACTTAACTACGACACACTCAGGAGGACATCATACAAATACATTAATTCCATATTAAAAATTGTATTACTTCTATTGTATAATAAGAATTTCAAACATTAAAGAAAAATACAAGAAATATGTGTTTACATTTTATGAAATTTAATTCCATTATTTATTGTAAGTGTTTCTATGAGTGTATTTAGCAAATATCAAATGGTAGTTTTTACTTTGCAAAATAAATAACATTTTAGAAGATTTTATTAGAAAATATTTGTCTATTAATTTTATAATTAAATATAAAGGAAGTTGGCTTTAACTATTAATAGTAATGAATCTACTTCATTATGTGTTAGGAATAAGAAATAAAAGGTCTTTTTTTAAATATACATTCATCAAATTTTTTATTTAGAAATTCTAGTAATATTAATGTATCTAGTTCATTAAGTGTTAAGAATAAGAAAAATAAAAGTTCATTTTTGAAATATACCGTCATCAAATTATTTATTTAGAAATTCTAGTAATATCAATGTATCTAGTTCATTATGTGTAAAGAATAAGAAAAATCAAAGTTCCTTTTTGAAATACACCTTCATCAAATTATTTATTTAGAAATTCTAGTAATATTAATGTATCTAGTGCATTATGTGTTAAGAATAAGAAAAATCAAAGTTACTTTTTGAAATATACCTTCATCCAATTATTTATTTATTAATTCTAGCAATATTAATGTATCTAGTTCATTATGTGTTAGGAATAAGAAAAGTCAAAGTTCCTTTATAAAATATACCTACACCAAATTATGTATTAAGAAACTATAGTAACACAAATATCTAAAAATAATAAAATTACTTTGTTTCGACTGAATGAAGAGAATGTATTGCTAATTAGGAATCTTTCAAAATAATTAAGAATCTATTTTTTTTCCGAGGTAAAATACAAGTTTCATACTTAACCATTTAAAAATATGTTCCCGCTTAAAAATAACATACTTTTTGGATTCCTACAGACGTTTCATATTTTCCAGTGATCGCATAGTAAATAATTTTTTATTTATTGGTGTGTAAAATATCCTATACTCTAATACTAGCAATGTCTGTTTTTACGTATGACCAATCTCGAGATCAAGCAGAAGGATTTTGCTGAAAGTTTGGGATTAGAGGCTTTTGGGTCTAAAAAATCGATTGGTGAAAACCACTACCTCAGAAAACTCGTATTTTTCTAAACAACTCATTTGAAAATTGAAAATGTTTAACATTGGGCTCATGGAGTTTAAAATCATTACATATTATGTTTATTAACTATAATAATAACAGTAATCAGCTGTTTCCTATAATATTTCCATCAACAGCTAATTTCACGCTTAAAACAATTTTATTTATTTCTAAACTTTAAGATAGGTTTTTGTGGAGAATGACATCTGTTGAAGTATTTTTATTCCTATAATATAGCAGATATTATATATTCTAATAAAATGTTAAACTAATTGCACTCATGTTTTCTTTAAATTTAAATAAACAGTTCATATGCACGTAAGATTGAAAAATATTCATATTTATTCAGTATGTGATTCGTATTTACATACATTTCCCTAAAAACACAATTTAAAAAAAAAAAAAATTCACTGAGCGCCCAGGTACTATGCGTATGAAAAGAATAATAATGATGTACATTTAACATTATATTCATAAATATAATATGAATGAGTTAGTTGATGTATTCTTTCTTAGTTGACTACTCTAAAGGTATTAGTTTTGTAACAAATATGTATACATTAATTTGTATTAATCTTTCATTTCAGGTATTTTCATTTAAAAAATTGTCTCTATAAACAAACAACGAACCTTAGAAAGGAACAGAGTAGATTTAGATGGATTATGTTATTATTTATTTTTGTACATAACCTATATTTTACAAACAATACGACAAAAAGACATGTAAAAAACCATTATTCTGTAGATAATCGTTTTATTGTAACATCAAAGGCTATTTGCGTAGTAAGAATGCTCCTAAGTTCTAAGCCTAAAAAAACAATAAAAAAGACGAGCGACATATCTTTAAGAATATTTTATTCCGGTCATGTCGGAGCAACATGAAATACAATCCGTTATAAGTTGTCTGGATAGGATACGTCGTACGCAAGAGCAGTTCTGCAATCAATGCCCCTTAAACCCCTTTCCCATTTACTTACTCCCTCTCTGTTTGCGAACACTGGCTTATTTCTTTACGAGTCATTATTCACACCCTCCAATATCTCTTACTCACAGACTTTTTCGTTTGAAGAAAAGAAAAAGATGAAATAACATTTTTGTGTTTTTATTTTATAAATTGGTTCATGCAATGAGAAAAAAGTATTCCATGTTCTCTTATTGAGTAGAAAATATATTGGCTTGAATGAAGTTTCTTAGATATTTAAAAGAAAATTATTAAAAATAAGATTGAAGCTGACCACATTGTATATGATTGATTCAACGATAGTTTATTAATTTGTTTCAAATTTATATCAGCTGGCTCAAAAGGTTGAGGGATGGGTATCTCAAGAATACAAACTTTCTCAGTTTAAGTTAAGAAGTAACAATAGATGGTAGCTACAGATCCATTAGTTAAACATAACATCCAGTGTTAAAACTACTTACTTATATTAAGTAGCTTTTCAATAATCAAATAGTTAATACAATTTCCAAATTATTTTCAATGCTCAAATTACATAGTAAAAATATACAAATTTTTAAGTGAGCTAGTTTTTATTTTAAAAATATATTTACTGGTGAACATCTGTGATTTTAGTCGTGAGGTTATATGTGTAAAATATAATTAATTGTACAGCAATCTATAAAAAGTTAATGTAATATCGTTTGAACTAAACAAATTGAAAGTAGATTTTTTACGTTTATTTTGTTTTCAATAAATTTACTCATCACTTCAAAAAACCGATTTATAGGTAGTGACTAAAAATTATCAAATCATCATGAATTGACGTCTTCCACTCTAAAATATTAATAGACGTATGAAAAGAACGTATTTTAACACATTAAATTTTTTTTAAATTTAATTATTTCCTTAAATATTTATCTGCAAACATAACAATTAAAAACTGTAACTGTTGATAGTAAATTATACTAATTTTGGAATACACGTAATGTTAAAATTATGTTTTTAAATGGTTGGACGGATACAGGAGGAAAATATAAAAGACACATTTAATAATTTGTTTATTCGAAAACGACTGATGTTTTTTTCATTATGTCATTGATTAAATGACTTAAAACTTTTGTGATTACGTTCACAGTAAAATGTTAAGGAAAAGATTAAATTGGTCTTAAAAATACGGGAAACTATTTCTAATTTCAGATTTTTATGTTGTAAAGCTTAAAATTTATTTATTATTTCTGGGATTTTTATATCTTAAAAACTCTTAAGTCTATTATCTGAAATACCTTTTTACCAATCAAATTATGTGAATGAAAACAGAATCTTACTTATTTGATTACAACTTTCGGTTTTAACAGCTCTGTTGATGCTCTTATTAACAACTTATTAAGTGATTCACATTTCAGCTATTTGAAGTAATTTATGTATGGTTAATAATTGTGAATAAGCAAAAACTATATTTACTTTAAAAGAATAATTTTAATTTTTAAATCGGGTTTATTTTACTAAACAGTACCTAAATACTTTTTGTAAATAAGTTGTTACATGACTCTTTTAGGGTTTTCCTGAATCGGTTTTGTAGTGAATAGTTTAAATTAAATAGATCTGAATAAATACATCGTTTTACTTCCTAAATTGTATAGTATTTTTTCGTCTATGAGTTTAATTTCATAAGATGTATTTGTATAAGGTCTAATATGTACTACCTAAACAATATTTCCACATAATTCTATTTTATGTCAATGACTTTGAATACTAATTTATGGATTGGAATATTTATTTACATTAATGTGTGCCTATGGTGTTTATTTTGAGAATTCAGTAAACCTCTAAACATAGCTTAAATATTTACAGTATGTATACACATACTGTACATTAAATACGAAGAACCTGGCGTATCTACGAGTAAGCTATATACATAATCATTAGCCCCAGTTTTTCATTGTTATCTATAATTATTATAAATATGGTGATATCTTTGTAGTAACATGTTCTGCAGAATCTTCTGGATTACAAATGGTAATGGCTAAAATCTGTCTTTTTAAATAAACTAAAAAGAATATATTCAAAACGAACGTATGATTTTGTTTAACACTAAAAGTGTATTGTTACTTATACGGATAACTCGAGTAAATAGGATAAAATATTGATTTTGTAATAGTGATACAAGTTTTAAAGTTGTGTTTTTGCTAAGCTAGGTGTACTATTACTTACGTTAGCTCGGAGATGTGAATTCTTCTGTACGTTTCATTACAATGTAAGACATAAGAGTTGAAGAAGACAAGTCAGGTTTCAACCCTCTCCATAAATCTGCATAAAGCTAAGATATTAGCATATTGCAAGGAACCTGCAACGGCCACAGCTTCTCCAGCCTTTGATCTGCGAGTTGAAAAAACAGGTTTTATTTTATATTCAGAGGGTCTAAAGCATTGAGTTTTGGGAAATGTATTCAAACTATTATTTTGAATAATAAACAATAATGTAAAATTATTTACAACTATTTATTTTTAATTAATAAAATTTACCTGACTTTCTTGGACTGTTGTTACATGTTACAGATTGCATGATTGAACACTATACCATTTTGATTTTTTTTAAAAGGACATTTCACTAGCAACAAACCTTTATTATTTATACAACAGTAATTTTTTAAATAAATATGTTCATAAATTCAAATTATGTCATGTAAATAACCACATAATTAAAAATATTTACTTAAAAAATCATCACGTTTGTCAAGATTTTAATTTTAAATCCAAATGAAGGTAAGCTAAATAATTTAAAAGGAAAATAATAATAACATGTGATCCTTATAGGTTAAATACATAAAAAGATCGTTCTTATAAAACATTTGTCTGTAACTTGATATATTTAGAAAAACAGAGCTAAAAATATAAAGCTTAAATAATTACTTTATAAACAATATCTACGTATATACAGTTAACAGTTAGGCTTGTTTCTTGTCGTTTTAATTGGTAACCCTCATCTTTGTTTAAAAATAAATTAAAATATTATTTAAACAGTAAAAGAAAACTCTGCAATATTTTGATCAATAAACTGAATCGTACAACAAGAGCTCTGTTATTTATTAATTGTAAAATTAAAAAAAAATAGCTTTACCATTCATTGTCTATTAATCCATTCACTTAGCTGATGGTACGTATCAAGTATTCAAAAGCGGACTTTCAGAAAATAAATGTAATTGAATAAATAAAACCATACGATTTCTTTGTTGGTAAAAGTTTGTCATGTATGCCCTACCAGTGGAGACAGAAGAGCATAACTAAACGCATGTGGAACGCAAATAACTATTTGAACATACGCAATATTTCGGAAGTTCCAACTGTGCGAACTGGACAATCACGGTTAACCAGTGTTAACATTAGACATATTGTGTCTTGGATATTATTTTGAACTTTTAGTTTAAACAAATTTTCTTTCAAATATAAAATAACAACTATTATGTATAACTTTAATACACCCTCTTAATATAGAATTGTGATTTATCATATAGTTTCTTATTTATGCCTTGACATTTTTATAGACCTATGAAGTTAATTTTACATTTTCAAGAATATTGTGTACATGTTTAAACTCGTCTGGGAAAAAAATATTTTTTCTGGTTTCCTTACTTTCTGCGATTAGGAGTATTGAAGGACGGGTAGTGAAGTAAAAACGAAAAATTCAAAGCTAATTACCAGATTCGAAAATACAAATATTAGCACTGATAACTGTTATATCTCCACCCATTTCTATATTCTTAGTGTCCTAGGATATAAGACGGTTTTGAGCTAGAAAATATTTTAATTTTACAATTTCAAAGCATGGTCAAACTAATGATAGTATAAAAACTCATTCAACTGTAATTAATGCAATTTAATTTGGTAGAAATAAGGAAATAATGTGCTTCACTTTTTAAACTTTCATTAATTCAAGTTCCTCAAATACAGTTGAAAAGTCAGTTTTCTGTCCGAAAAGACGTATAAATTCAAACAAATGAACATTTTTCAAACTACGCAGTTATTGCGATAATAAATGAGAAATTCAACTGTTATTGTTGGTCAAAGTACTCTCCCTGAGACGTCAGATCCATTAGTGTCACTCATTTGCTTCCGTCATACAGCAAATTTAGAAACACGTGGCTCATCATACACCCCTCGCCATTTCCTTGGCAGTTCGAAGCGAATAAAGATGCAAATATGACAACCAGAAAGTATTAAATACCTTAACTTTACTTTGGCAGACTTTTATTGTAGTCAAGCTACATTTTATTTTCACAAGGCGTTTATCATACTTATAGGTTGCGTATGCATAGCCTATTTAAAAACAATCATCCGCTATACATTTTTACATAAAAAGTTAATTTACTTAAAATTGAACGTTCTCGTCTTTTAGTTACATTTCTGTGAATTTTTGAGGCTTAACTAAAAGCATTAAACTATTAACTATTATTTTGCATCGAATTTTAAAGTACTACTTCAACTGTATTCAAGTTGAGCAACAGCAGACGGATTTTTGATTACATGTTTTTAAGACATTTTTATTTTTGAGTGTTTTTCCACACGGTATCCCGCTTATAGTGTTAAGTAATTATTTTAACATTTTTTGATAACTTAAGATCCTATAATTTTAAGGTAACGCCAAATAGTGACAACAAAATAAAATAATAATAACCATTAACGTTACCTGTGTGTACACATTCCTACTTTCATTCATTTCTTAAAAAATACCAAACCATAAAACCATTATCACTCATGAAACCCAAAAATTGTTAAATTATCATACTTGAGAAATTTATTAGGATAATATATAAAGTCAATTAGTCCCTGTTAGTCGTGTTTCACTTGCCAACCGCACCATTTATCCACACACATAGACCTTCTAATAAATAAAGGTTGGGTCGATCATAACCTTTAAGCTAATATCATAAATAACATATTATTTGAAATAATTTAAAAAATAAATAAGTTTAATTTGTTGAAAAACTTCTTACCAGTACAAAACGTTCTTCTAACATGAAATTAGTATAAAATTGTAAAGTAGGCTACTATTTCTACTCCAAATAGGCCTAGAAAGTAAAATATTTATTGTCTAAATTATAATAAGGTATATTAAAGGTTAGGAAGGATTACTGTGAATGTCCCTGCCAAAAACATAAGAATTACGGCTACAAATTATTTACAGTTATGAAATCAACCTTAAGTGAAAATGTTACCGAGAAATATTCAACTCGCCAGTTTGGAGGTGTAAAATGATAATTATTATATATCAATACTGAAAATAGTTTATCGAATTAACTATGTTTTTTAAATTCATAACTAGCATTATTTAAATTATTCACAAGTATAAATTTTCTTTGAAATTTGTTGTAAATGTTGGTATTTTTAATCAAACCTGTAGCAATGCCCCAATTTATATACTTGGGTGTCTGTAAAATAACTTGCACACCATTTACCTTGCTTATTTGTTAAGGTAGCTAAATGCGGTAATATTCGTTGCAGTGAGGGGGTGCTTGAAACGTAATATTGTTCAATTTTTTGTCGAAAAGGGTAAGCGGAGGGTATCTCAAAATTTTCAAATCGGACCAATAAAATGTGATACATCACTGTAAAGGTCCTGTTGAGACAATAATTTTAAAGTAAAGAATTTTTTTTAGAGCACCCCAAACCAAAATGGTGACCCGTTATGTGTTAACATCTGAATTCGTTTTACAGGAATTTTCTCCGGTAAGAATAGCCTCTATGGTGTGCTTTTATTTTTCAATTTTTTTCGGAAGGGGTTGACGGCTTGGGTAACTCAAAATTTTAAAATGGGACCAATAGTCATGTGATACATCACTGTAAAGGTCCTGTTGAGACAATAATTTTGTCATAAAGACGTTCTTTTAACCCCCTCCCTCCAAACCATGCAATAACGCAGCCATTTTATGATAGTAGGCCATTATTAAGTTTAATTAAATAACAATAATAAATTTAATAACTTATTGAAATTATATTTTTTTCATAACAGACCAGCAGTGCAGTAGGCTACATGTTACAAGCAAATGAAACACTTTATTTAGATTCCACTATTTCCAAATAAATAATCCAAGCATTTTTTTTAAATTTAAATGCTCTAAAAGACATATTTTGAAGTATAGGTTGGTTTTGAAGGAATTTTAAATATTATCATAAATATTTTTTAATAGTAAACAGCTGATTGAAACGAAACATTTTGATTTATTTTGTCCCGTTCTAAGATGGTGACTTTAAACGTACAAAATTAAATTTAGTTTTTCGTATTTTTATTTGGTATCAGTTAACGGGTTTACTTTCAGAAGTAATCATTTGTCCAAATGTTAGGCCTTCAAATGATATTTCATTTTAAACAACGGCCAACTTGGACGCTTTTTACAAGATTTCTGGGAAAGTCCATGTTTAATAATATTTATATAAATAATGTATAAAAGGCAAATCAATTTGAGCGTAACAACAAATTAAAAGTATTTTACAGCCAACAATTGTTTGTATTTAAACATTGGTCTTATTACTAACCATTTCAAAGTGGCGACCAAAATGAATTTTGATGGTTTGTGTTGACCTTTTTTCTTACAAAATTAAAACGCGCGGAAGAAATACATAAATTTACATTGTTCATTATATTCTTAAAATATAAATAAATATAATCAGTAAATAATTAATTAATATGATTATTATTTTCATATTTGAGTAAAAGTTATACTTTCTTTATTTAATGTTTTTCATTTGATAAAGATTAAAATATTTTCCTTCGATTTATTTGGTGGTTATTAGTGAGGTTTCAGTTGAATCCAAAAGTCTAACTCATTAGTTTATTTGCGTAGGTACCACAACAGTAGAAAATTACATCCTATATAATGTCAGGACCGTCGGTAGTTTGAAGCACGTAAGGTATGAAGCTGTTGGAAGTTCGCTTATACATAAACGTCATTTGGTTTTAGTAGATCGCAATGGCAGTCATCAATTTGTGAATTTTTTTCACAAAAAGTCTGAACTTAATAATACTTTACTGACGTAACAATTGACGCGAGGTGGTTGAGCGATACAAGAGGACCAATGCTGTAAAACTTTACGTAATTGTATGCAAATTAAAGCTGTGTACAGATAAAAGAGCTCGCAGACAGGCGATTAATTTTGATGTTCTTTCAGTGAAAATAATTTCCATTCCCTTGTGCAATTACTTAAGTTATTCCGAAATTGTACAGTAAAGTTGTAGATTGTTTTCCCTTCGCAAACAAGTTATATTTTACATCGGAAGTTTTGAAATTAGAATCAACTGGCTAACCATGATATAAAACAGGTAAGAGGTAAAATTTAAGCAGAAATAGGTCCTTGTGAGAAGGTGGTAGAGGTAAACATAATAGTGTTTTTTTTTTTAAATTAACATAAAATATTTTTGTACACTTAGGCATTATAAACAATGATACCAAGAGTAATAATATATTTATAACTTTTTATTATATTGCCAACTTAAATCTGCTAGAGAATTACATCAAATATAAAATGCTTAAAAATAACAAGTATACAAAAAATATATATATGAACCAAGACCGGGATTTGAACCCATGATCTTTAGCTTCCCGTGCTCTTACTACTTGTCAGATATTGGTCGATGTTATCCAACTTGTATAGTTTGCTGTAAACTAACAGAATCCAACTTTTAATAAACTAACAGAATAAATGCCTCTGTTAAAAATCGACAGTGAATTATAATCGACAGTGAAATTATTATTAATTCGACCAGCAGCCAACGTTCCTTATTATTACTTCGGATCACATTAAAATGCCAAAGTATTGAAATCTTGCGAAAATTCCAAAAATTTTACTTCCTTTTTTATGACTTAACTCGTCGTTTTCGAGGTCTCTGAACACGATAAAGCAATAAACATTTTGTGTTCATTTGCCTGTATGTGTGTCTGTCTGTGGACACGATATATACACTCACAGACGTCGTAGAAAACTTCTGGTGGTGCCAAAATCTTCGTAATTTTGTTGCGGAAAAGCTTTTGAGCTTTTTAGCGTGACAGCAACGTAATGTGCGTGACAAAAACGTAAAAATTTTGAGTATTTAAAAAAAAAAACACGAAGCTAAGTCTCGAAAAAGTGTTCCATCTTTTCATCTTGTTATTATTTTAAAATCCTGGGTTCAATAATATACGAGATCAATATTCCTTGATTTAAATCCACGTCTTAGTCTATGTTTTGTCATTTATAATTTAGTTAAATCCCCTTGCTGGAGAAATGAATAGCTCAAAACATTATTGCAAATTTAAAAAAGTTATATGTAAAATATCATAAATTATATTATAAACTGTCTTACTTAATTTATGTTTAGCCATTTAACAATGGGATTCAGTCTCTTTCATCAATATTTGAATACGGTTTCGGACTTTCAGGTCATAATTGATTAATCTGTGTATTATTCACTATGCAGAAAGTCGAAAGCAATATGATCAGCTAGTTTAGGTTATGTTTAATTAACTTATCTTCAACTGTGTAGGAATAAATTTGATAGATTTCACAGTGAAGTGGTAAGTGTTGAATTTTGTGAAACTAATATTAAAACATAGGATTAGGAAATTTCGATCGAGTTTTTTAATGGAGTGGGGTTTAAACAAAATGAAATGAACATTCATATAAAAAATATTGCAACCATTTAAAATTATTATACCTCTTAATAGTAGGATCTAAAACATTAGCTTAAGAGGTGGAAAAATATAACTCCCATAAAAACAAATCAATTTAATCAAAAGTAATCCCTTGAAATATTTAACAACATTTTTGTATAAAACAATGTTTGACCAAGGGGTAACTAAAATGCATTACTCTGTAAAAGTCACAATTCCGAGACACAATTGTTGTATTATCATCTAAATATTACTAAAATGTCTGCCTAAAAGGGTGAAAGGGTTGGAAAACAATGGTCTTTAAGTTTAATAAATTCTTAACTCCCTTAGTAAGCACAGTATAAAATCCGTTAAATTTTATTGTAAACTTTCTTAATATTATCTAAATAGTTTTTCTGAAAAATGTACTACGACTGACTTTTTCTGCAAGGAGTGAACACCCCAACGAAGCCAATATAACTTTTTATTCATGGGTTGTTCCATGATATTTAGTATTTAGTTTGTGTTGATCATACTGAGCATGAGCAGATAAAATTTATCGTGAAATTTCGTGCAGGATAATTGTATACATGCGTGTATTCGCACGCACCGTACACACACTCATACACCTCCACAACACACACCTTAGTGACCTTAAAACACATATATAAGTTACATTTTTTATATTTATTTTTGGATCTATTCTAATAACTTCCTCATACTGGGAAGTTAATAATTGACACGTTTAATAAATTTAAAAATACCCAAGAATGACCTTTTACACGATTTGCCCATATTTTACTTTGAAAGGGTAGACTGGATGTAGATTAGTCGCTGTAAGCCAATCCGGTGTAAGAGTAAATTAGGTTTGAACTCAATCTTGTCCCTAAGGTTTCGTAAATTGGCAATTACGGGTAAATAAGTAGAAAAATGTGATTAGTAAATCTTTAATGGTAAATTGTTTCGCTCGGAGTTGGAGCTTAAGGTGATGGATGTTTCGCTTAAACACATTAACTCCCGTGTCCCTACTAAACAGGGTTTCCTTTAATTAGTGCGCTGAAAACTTGCGCAGGTAACACGTGATAAGCGTGATTAATTATCAGACTATGCCAATCACTTACTGTCATAATACAGTCATTTATTATTCAAACAGCATTATATACGGTCAAGTTTTAAGGTGTTAGTCAAGCCAGATGTATCAGTAATACACTGGGAAGAGAAAAATTAATTTGAAAAGTTTTAATTTGAAATGCTTGAGTGTCATTTATAGTTGGAATTAAGGAACAATTCATGTATTTTTGGCTATTGTAATAAAAACTAAACAATATTTATTTTTATTAATATTTTCTTTTTGTAATTTTAAAATATTTATTAACTAGAATTTTAAATTATAAATCAAACAGTTTGTTAAAAAAGGGAATGTGTTTTAGGCTAATTTAAGAGTGGGTAGCTAATAAAAGGCAAGTAAACATTTTATTATGTTTGAGTTTCTCAGTATCATTTTGAAAACTTACAATGCAACATAATCAATGTTGGAAATGTTTGTTACCATCAGAAAAAGTTTAATCTAAAGTTATTAATTTAGTAGTTTTTAATTAAATAATAAGAGCATACTAATCCTCCTTGTAGTACAATAGAGTATTGTAAATGTTTAGTGGGATTTTTGGCATGAAAACTTATACAAAAAGGGTTTTTGATATCAGTTTATCTTACACTGTAACTTAAAAAATGCGGATGAACATCAGTAGTAGTCCTACATAACAGGCAAAAGTTTTGGGTTTAAACTTTTGAAATAGTATTAGATAGAATAACATAGTATATGAAAATTATCTTTTTTATTCTGTTCTTATTCGTATTTGTTAGAGAAGGAGGGTTTTTTTTATTTTGTTCTTTACTTTTATGATCGATTTAGTTATTTTTACAATTTTATGTCTATGTACATTTTTATTCACACTCTTAGAACATAGTATGTCATGCCAATTTGAGAAGTTTTATAGTTAAATTGATAAAATTAGGAGCAAATAGAGCGACTTAGAGGCTAAAGACTTTAGCCCAGTCTGGTGCAGTTCCTTCCAACACAGGTTGTGTAGGTTCGAACCTAGTAACTGCCTATTGATTTATCTGTTTTCCTTCGCTATATGCTGCTTCCTCTTCTCCATTGGTTGAACTGGCAAATAAAGACGTTAGAAAAAAAGAAAAAACCTTTATACAGTATTTTTCTTTTATAGCATAGTGTTGATTTATAATAAAGCAAAATGCATATTGTTTTATTTTATTTTAACAATTAATTCACACGAATAAAAATTATGAAATTATGAAGTGGAATACTTTAAAAATATAATGGCAACAGCTAGTTTTGAGCTTTACTTTTATGTTATTAGCTGTCTAGTTACTCATGTTATTTCATGTTATTCTAGCTGTATGGAGCATCGTAGAACTGTTATCTTGTGAAGAATATGTTTTGTGAATCAATTTTAGAATTATAACTGGTAAAGACAATATCTTGTTTCTACAATTTTGTTTAAGTATATGTATTATTTTAATCGTATTGAACCACTCATAGTGTTCTCAATATAATTTGTGATGACTAATATTTAAAAATGTGTGTAATAAAATTTGTATAGTTATTTGGAACATCATTTCTAATAAACGTATATATATATCTGATGCTTTAAAAAACAATCGTAGTCTTAAACATTAAAAAATGATAACGAAAACAATGTATTTTAAAATAATAGAGTTACTACACTTGATCAGTTTTATGAAGAAACAGCTATTCTGTTTAGGTAAATTGAGGATTACAGTATTTTTCAGGAAAAAATAATACAAGCCTAATATGGCCTAAGTATTTATTTTCAATGGTTCAAACTATTACTTATTCAACCTTATAAATTCCATTTAATTGAACTTCTCCCTAATCTTATCAAGTCACATGCTACTTTAATCTCACGAAAACTTATTTTTAGCTGCCATTTATTGACACAACTATAAGTTTCCATATTTAGTCTACTTCTAACATATTTAGTTAAAACGAAGTATTAATAAAGTTGTTTGGATACTTAAAGCAAACTAAGAATAAATTTGTAAAAATAATAATTGAATTAAACAAACTATTTAGTAAAACTATATTTTACCAAGTTTTGGAGATTATGGTTTCACCAGTTAGGTATTAACATATTAATAGCAAACAATTAATTTTATAACTATTTAGGACAATAAATTTACTTCTTGACATTCAAATGCATCTTCAGATAGAAAGTTGAGGAGGATGTGGGAGAGGCTATTGTCATTGGATAGAAAATGGCTTCAGGAGAGAAGAACTTGTGAAAAATTCTACCCGATGATTAAAATCTAAACTAACGTAGGGTATTTAAATTGAAAATAATATCATAATTTCTAAAATTTTCAGAACATTTCATTTGTTGTATTTTAACATATGGAAAAACTTCAAGTAAACATTACAATACCAATGTATTACAGATAATATTTGTTTCTTGTACAATATTTCGGTTTATAGAAAAAAAAGAAAAAATATTGATCGACTTCACGTCATTTGTTTAACGTTTTTACTTAACGCTAGTTATTCTAATGAAACCGTAGCTGCAAGTAAACCGAGCTGCAGTAGCTATGCTCGAACATGCACATCTATGTATGTTTTTACTTTTAATGTTTTGATAAAAGGCACCTTAAACAAGTAAACGTAAGGTACTCAATCTTCCAAGAGTAAGAAAGGGGGTCATCTGTGAATGTTTCTATAGCCTATATTTATTATACAAACTTTCCTGTCATTCACGCAAAACGGTGGCCCTTTTGCGCAAGCGTCTGGACTACTTCCTACCACAATCCAAGTGTTTCTGTCCTAATCAATCGCCCTAACAATTGTCAGAGCATACAATAATCTGTTTTCATTTGTTTCTCCGAGAGTCGCAGTCTAAGAGATCGAAGAGATCAAAACAGCTCTAACGGAATGCTATAGCAACAAACGAATACTAAAAACAACCCAGTTAATCAATATAACTCACAAGTCAGACAAAAAATAAAATCACACACATAATAAACGTAGTCAAAAATTAAAATTGTATTACATTAAATATATTGAACACAGAAACACAATAAAATAAGTCATTATTTGTTATTGCATTGGCATTGGATAGGTCTGCATAGAGAATGCAATAATAGTTTTATATCAAGTGTAACTATGCCACTGCCTCGCCTGTGGAAGACAGTTAAATCAAATACAATTAATTCTGATTCCGTAAATCTATTTTACGAGAAATGTTATGAACAACTTTTAATAGGTTTAACTACATTTAGTTGAAAGCAATATTATAGATACCATACCTGAAATGATCAGCAATAACCTTTTTAGCTAATAAATCTTTTATAAAAATCATAAAATTAGTAATTCATTAGTTTTACTTGACGAGTTGCTCAAGATAGGTCACTTCGGTGGCTTCCATGGCAACAAGGTTTAAAAACAATGTATATCACAAATTCAATTTTTAAAAGTTATGCTATAGCAAGGTAACATTACCACCGGATGTCCCAACATTCTGGTATCACTAAATATTTCAAATGAGAGAAATATTATATGCGATACAAATGTAGTTCATTGTAAAAGAAATAAATATATTAAGTGCGTGTTCGAATTTTTTTCTTACATCTTCAACTGTATTTTAACGATTAATGTAATGGTGAAAGCTGGTGCTGATTACCTGTTTCGTTGAGGTGCTTATTGAGTTTGAATAATTTAACAACATCAATTGTATGTTATGGTTAACTAAATTTATATTTATCTATCCATTGCCAAACTGTAGCATAATAACAATATAAGAACTGCAGGTGGTATTTAAACCCAAAAGAGGAATTTAGTTTTTTTACTTCAAAAATATTTCTTGATGTAGTAAGCAGTTTTAATCACATCTTACATGAAAATATATGTTTAACTGAAAACATGACTACGTAATATCTTACTCTCATTTGAAACTTAAGAAGAAATTCAATTGTGATCAGGTTTTACTAACTCAGTTTATTATTTTAAAAGTTTAGCTTAACAAACAAATTTGTAGTTTTTAAGTTTCAAAATTTAACGGGAAGCAGCCTTCTCCGTAGAATTTTTCAGTAAATTGTAATTATATTCACCTTACAAAATACGATACTTTTATATAATTAAAAGTAACATGATGGTTAAAAACATTTTAAAAATATTCTAATATAATTTGTATTCACCTAATGAGTAATCATTAAATTTTATATAATAACTCTTTTGAAAAATACTTTGTCATATCTGTACTTTTGAAACACTTGGTTTATTGTTTTAGCAACCAACGTAAACACTATTGAGAACCAGTTAAATATTCGATGAACCAGAGTTTTACTAGAGAAGGTTACAACAAAACAGTAAAGACAAAGTCTTCTCACTTAACAAAAGTGTTTTTTATGAAATAGTAGGCCTATATGGCCTATAAGCTAAAGAAAAAAGCAATACAATTATTTAATGTAACGAAAGAATTTATTTATAAAGTACTTTATTATATTTAAAACATTTTATAACTGTCATCTTTGCATTAAATTCTAAGTTCCTGGAACTAAAATACAGATCACTTTTATGTTCCGTGCCAAAAATGTTAAATAAATGTAAACATCTTACTGTCTGCCTGTCGCCTTACTGAGATGGTTTGACGCAGAAGGGTGAAATTTGGTTGGTAGTAAATACTAAAAGAGAGACAAGAGTATGAAAAAAAGAATTTTAAAATTTAGGGGCTCTTTTTTAGGGTAAATGGAAGACCAAAAACAGATATTTTGTAAG
This sequence comes from Philaenus spumarius, assembly GCA_018207615.1. NCBI lineage: Eukaryota > Metazoa > Arthropoda > Insecta > Hemiptera > Aphrophoridae > Philaenus > Philaenus spumarius. The sequence continues at coordinate 2,204,150 of JAGFPH010000001.1, forward strand.
CACATTGGGTGGATATCAAAGGTAATAAATTAAGAAGTTTAAAATTATATAATGTTTTTATTACAAAAGTGTTTTACAATCTTGTAAAGTAATAATACAAAAGTGGAAAAAAATATTAAAACTTAAATTTCAAATTTTTAAAATCTAAATTGGATGAAAATTATAACAACCCGTTTCTAAAATATAATATATAACAACAGCCAAACCATTAACCAAAACTGATCATTTTATTCCAGGAAATAGCTGCAATTTCACATGATAATTTCTTATAGGACCTTATAGGCTTACCAAACTTTTTTTAAATAATTTAATTTAAAAGATTGTACTCCTGTCGAATGTTTTAACTTATTTAACTTGAGCTATTCTGATAACGATATTCATAACTTTTTTTGTTAAACTAGTACCATAAGTTAATTTGATAAAACAAATAACTGTAGCCTGATTTTTTGTTTTCCTTGCTCTTGGTGTCTTAACAAAACCTGGCAGTTTAGTAGCAATACGAAATACAAAATTTGTAAAATGTAATAACTACAAATTAATTCATTTACACATGTATCTTCAATATAAGTGTGTCAATATGTACCAATAAAAACGTAAACTGGGACGTATTTGAGTAATCCAAATCAGTAAAATTTTGCAACATTCAAAAAGGTTAATTTGGCCATAAATTGGAAAAATAACCGATGACATAAAACTTAAATTACTGCTATTTTAATTAGTTTAACTTAATTTAGATTCAGAGTCATACATAATTCAATTACTTTGTACAAAGGCTAATATATTGTAAAACTGTACAATTGTACATAAAATAAGATCAACATAAGTTAGTTTCATTTAAATACAACTTGTCGTGTTTTTTAATGTATGTTTAATGAATTGTTAGAGTGCAATAATTGCTGCGACATGCTGAATCTATTGAGTGTTTGAATCTCTCCATAGACACTAGTCCAGCTGTCTGTTGGATACCGGATCGTCTGGTAATTTAGGAGATTGAAATGCAATGAGGAATTTGTCATTTAATTTTGCTCGACAGATTATTCCATTGTACTGAAACTGATGGTAAATGGGATTTCTACAAAAGAAGGATTGTGTTCAGAGCCAGGATAATAAAAACCATCATTGTATCGGGTGTGTTTTGAGGATTACATTATTAACATAGTGTTTCATAGGAATTAATTTTAATTTTCTTCATTAAACTTCCATAATTAATAAATTTTTCCATAAGTTTTTATCGGATTCAACTTTAGGGTTTGTATTGTTTGCAGATATTTCTTACTGTAACATTCTTGTCCTTTCGTAACTTTTCCAAACAATCACTGCTCATTTTGATATCAATTACTCGAATGAGATTATGGTATTGATGTTTTTTTGGAAAATCCATCCATCAGAACAATACAAAGTGTTCAGGGGAAGTTTAGAAAACACCAGAAAGTGGAGTTTGGGAAATGAATACTTAATAATTTGTGACTACTTGAATCATATCACTAAGCGCAAGGTGTCTTTAACCACTAATTTCGACATGTTAGTGCAATTCGTACTTGTTTCCTGAACTATAATCATGTTGCTGAGATATATACCTGCTTCGTAGAGATAATGCAAAAAGGAAGGCCGAAATAACAGTATCGACTGTTAAGGTTGGCGTGTGCAAGTCATTACTATGGCAAGAGATGGGAAAATGTCTAAACTCCTGACGAAGTTACTCAGGAAATAGAAGGAACAGAAGCGGCAATAAATTGGAAATAAATATGACACCTAGTGGAAACCAAAAATTTCGATGACTGGAATAAGTATAGAGGACGAAGCAGGAGAAGAATATTTAATGGCAATAAGCAAAAAGGAAAAATGTATTTATTTTTGTTTTAAAACTTGACGTCCATGGTGGGCACCTACAGTACTAGAAGTCAGGAGAGGCCAAGTGGATGATGTATATCTTCGAACAATAGAAATAGCTAGTGATAGATAGAAGATGTAGAAAAGCTGCATAATGGAAGTCATGGTTCAATACTTACATCATAGAAGAACCAAAACCAAGCAAAAGTTCAACAAACAAGAAATGTTAGAGATTAAGACAGGTAATGAATCCTATATCTTAGTCGTGTTCAAAACGATTGGGAATTAATGGCATCAGAAGATTACCAAAAGTGTATACTACTGCGTGGATTTATTTGTTCCATTGGTAAGGTATGAGCTATTGAAGCGTAAGATTTGTCCACTAAATGATCGCTCTACATTGTAAGTAATTCTTTCACAAATTCGAATGCTATACTGTATTTCACGAGGCTTAAAGATGTAGATTATAAACATACTCCATCATGTTTTTCATAACGTTTTTTATTTGACTAATCATACGTCTATTTTGTACAAAATATTAGAATAAGAAGTGTCCTGAGGACACCTACTATGATATGTTATGGTGTAGCCCGCAACTGTTGGTGCTGCTTTCTGCTAAAGAGTTCACAGAATCGTCTACAGATTAGACTCTATCTCGTCATTTCATGATGTGATGTTCCCCTTTGTTGTTAGCGTACTCTTGCTTATAAAAGTCCACTTCAAAATTGCAAAAGTAAATTATTATTACTTGCTTTATGGCTTGAAACCTGGTCGACAATCTATGGGTTATTCAGAAGCAAAGGGATTCCTGGAAACAATGTTTAAACTGCTATGAACACATGAATTATAAACTGAGAATTCCATGTAAAATAATGGTAAAAGAAATATCTTCAAGAGGTAGTATGAAGACATCTTGGTAGAAGTTTAGCTTAACGTCTTTACTGTAAGCCAGTATAGACTATATGAAGACAGGCAGTGAAGTAACTCACTGAAACATCCAACATCAATGGCTGGATTCAACTTCAAACTCTGTCTTATGATGTGACTGACGCCTTGCCAACTCAGTTACCATCACTTTCGATAATACAGTAATGGATTGCCTACGGTCTTTCAGTAGAACTATTTTCCTAAAACATCTAAAATAGGAAGAGAAAAATAAGGCTCTCAAAACTGAGCAATTCCTTAGGATCCCGATTGAACTCACTTAAAAATGTCAAGTCACGCAAGTAGTGAAGTTACATTTAATGGAGGACTGTTGAGTTCAAAGCTTATTCTGGGAACTACCAAGTTTTCCTTCGGGATGGTTTTCGCGTACATAGTTAGGCTATAGCAAAGTTAACAGTTTCTAGTCATTTAAGTTTATATTCATAGTTAATTGTAAATAACATTTTAAAATTAATAGTAAACATTGCATTTCAAAAAGTCGTATGTCAGAAACAACAATCAATTCAAACCCAATACTCTAGGAGGAATATTGGGATTGTATATGAAGTACATTACCTGTATCTTAAGAACGGCTGAATAGATTTTGACGTTAAATTTATACATTGCTTTAACATGGCTCGGTAAAGACACTGGCTACATAATTGGTCAAAAGTATAATATTTCGGACATTAGTAGCCAATTATACATTTATATAAATGCCTATTAGGCTTATATGTACGCATATTAACAAGTAAAACATTACATTATTGTTTTACGTAACAATTTAAATAAAAGTTCCAATTTCAAGGTAAGTTTATTTAATGAGTTAAACATTGAGGTTTGGCTTATATGGACGAAGCTTCGATATACTTTTCAATATGAAACTGAAATCAGGCCACCAAATGTTTTTTTAGAAAGACCGAAGCTCAGGTGCTTTTTGTGGATTAGCCTATGTTACACCGTTAAAGATATACACTAAAATAAAATGCAGATGTTATGTTTATATAGCCTACATAAACTTCCGTATCAGCATACATCTATATATTAAATTTTTCTTACAATAACAGTTTTAAACTTACTGTGGGAACATTAGATCGATGTAAAGAGCCGTAGTTTATTAACATTGACTAAGCTTGAAATAAATAAAACTCACTCTTTCAATAAGATGCACACTAAAATGCATAACCAGATGCATCTTTCAGTAAGCACAGTTTAGGCACTTCTTCTGTAATTGGATTTCACTCCACGCTGGGCCGCAGCCCCACCCCTCTACATTTCCAACTTTTGACGTATGTAAATGAATTTTACGTCAAAGTCATACCCAATACAAGAATCCTAGAAGCTGCAGGGAATAGATGTAACGCAATATGAATACTTTATCTCAAAACTGTTATTATTTACATCAGGGGAGGGGTATTATAAATGCCTTAATCAAATTCATGATTACAGTTTTTCACGCACTTTTACATCTCCACACGTTCACGGCAGTCGCACATATTTTATTCTCCCCTATGTTGGACGAAATTCTTCCCTTCATTCTTTAATTCACCCCATTTTTTTTTTAATTGGCATCATTGTTCTTAAATGTGCTATAAAGAATATTAATTTTATTGATGCAACTTGTATTCATTTTAAACGTAAGGACTTTTTAAAGATAAACTAATTTGAAAATACATTAGTTTAATAGAACTGTATCAAAGTAATGTAAAATGCATTTAGTTCCATTGATAAAGTTATTCTAATATAATATTACCCATTAGTTTTAGCTTAAACATTAAGTAGCACAGTTAATAGTTTGAACACTGATATTAAAGTCCTTATACCACCATAACTATTACATTATTTGTTACTGCTTTGAAGATACATTGTAAGATCCGTTTTTATGTTAAAATTCAACATGTTATAAAAACGGAATTATTTTATAATTGTCGTGTTTGTACCAATATCTTTTCGAGTTTAAGTAGGCCTACATTTAAAATTTGTTTAGTGACAAAATACAATACATTCGTTTAAAACACTGAGATGACTTATGGAACTTACGGACTTTTAAAAAAATATTTGAGGGAAGATAGGTAACTTATTAAAATTTTTTAAATGTTCTTTAAAATTTTTTAAATTATTTAGTGTACGGATTTATGGAATTTAAAATATTTAGGATTCATGCTGGGTATTTTTGATTGTATTTAAAAATCAAATGTTTTAACTGGATAAACAAATGCTCTTCTTTTCAGTCATCTTCTTATTCGGTTATTTCCTAGATTTCTATTCAAGTTTTAGATTTTGTATCTTGTTGCTTTAGTAATAAATTACCTCATTATGACAAATAAGAAATAACCGCAAAGTGGACATAATATATTATTTCACTTAATCAATTATTTATATGTTTCTATGTTTATTCTTTTTGGCAGTCAATAACTTTGTATTCATTACAAAATTCATAATCTATTTTTTTTTAATATTTTAAAATTATACGTTCTTAAATTTACATCCTATCATGGCTTACGATATTTATTTGTAAAAAACATTACGTTATTTTTTTATATATATTTTCTAATATTCACCTTACAAATGAGTTAATCTGTTTAAAAAACTTAATTGTACTCATTAATACTTATATTAAAATTTGTAATTTCAAATTTGCACATATTTTAAATAATAACTTAATTTCAGTATTTTTGTTTGTAACTGTTCGAATAAAAATGTTCGTGAATATTGCTAATGTAAATTACATGTTATTATTTACCAATAGATAATGGATTAATATTTCTTCGAATTGGTGTGTTTCATTTCTAGCTATTTATAAACATTTAACAATGTTTAACAATGTTGTTGTGTATGTTGTTAAAATGTACAAGTTATGGTTTTAGTTACATTCTCACTTTTCTTGTAATAATAATGTCCAATTTAAAATATTGAGTTCTACTTAAAATGTTCACTTCGTTAAAAAATGTGATCCCAACCTTTGAAATTAGTTTATAGGGTATTACTCATTTTATTTTTTAATTACACATAACTTATATGAAAAGGGGATTTAGGTTTTGTTATTCATACACAAGAAATCTATTATTCGTCAGAAATGTATCGTTTGGCATATTTAAGATATATTCTTAGTTAAAAAGATAAAGTGTAAGATTACTAGTTTCTAATTAATATACAAAAGACAATATATACTAGAATCCCATGAAGTATTAATATATGACAAATTACATTGACAAACTGTATTCACATAATTCTCTTAAATGAAAACCATAAATATCCTAAAATAATGAATTGTAATAAGTATATTAAAGACACCTATCTTTGTATAATCGAAATAACTCCGTTTTATTATTAATAATAATTGTTTAGCTTACAGATTTATTTTCAACCCCCTATTCCCACCCATATTGAAGAAGTATAAAACAAAGCCTCCCCTCCATTGCCCTTCCCCCTCCTTGTTTCTTTTCACAATCACAAGATGTGTTGGATTGGGCATTTAATATAATTATTTAGACATAAAATCTGTTTTTAATTAGGATAATATTTTCTGTAAACATAATTTGTGTTAATGGGAATTTCGTATTTTGAAATAGTTTACAATATTCATAACAGTAATTAAAATTTTTAGGTTAGTTATGCCACAAATAATTAATCTAAAGTATATTCGATTTTTACTTATTGAAAACCAAAGTACAAAAAGTTAACCATTTATTAACGGGTGTTTTAACTCTTATAATATACATTCGGTTTATAATACGACATTTTATAATATAAAAGAGTGAGATTTATCCCTATTTGCAAACTGGTTTATTATAAGGGGTCCTTTAAGCCTACGAATGTAGGTCAACGGTTAGACATTCAAGGAAGTTGACTGCTTAAAAACTAGGTGAAGGTCATTCTTTGAAATACTCACATAAAGCACAGATCCTACTTTACACACAAAACTCGACACTCCACGACACTAGTAACATATATGATGTGGTACAAGCGGGTTTGGGCCTGTATGTGGAATAGACTACAATTTGTATATTTGTTGTTCCTGTACGAGGGGAGGTGGGGGGTTAAATAGGGCTCATTGGTGACACAGCCATTGATTGTATATTGTATGTCACGTGATCTCAAGCCTATATTGACGAGGGGAGGGGTTTGCTGTCAAACGCCCGTCCCAGTTCCCCGCAGAAAAAATGAAAATTAATAATTGATTCCTTTTATACAGTGTTTGGGTAGGGCATTTACCAATGAAATACCAGATACAATTGTTTTGTTTCACCCTCCCTGCATTTTTTCCTGTGGATGCGTATTGTACTGTTTAGCAATGCTCCAATATAAACACAAATAATATGTTTTCCTTTTTTTTATTTAATCCACTTGTTCGACGTTTATCAGTTTGTTAACAGGCCGTATTTATCACATCTTCTCTTTCAGCTGATTACTGAAACGTACAAGTTATAAACTACATTTTAAGCAGAGAATATTTTTACTG
>JAGFPH010000001.1:2211375-2227140 GCA_018207615.1 Philaenus spumarius
CATTTGCCTATTAAATTTTGCATAACATTAGAATACATAATTTAGACATCCAGGGTATTTCACGAGGGGTTGGCACAACTTCAAGAGATGATATGGAACAAAAAAAAAAAAAAAAAAAAAATTTTTCATGTGAATAAAAAAATTTGAGAAAATCTTTGTTTTCGTCTGACTTCCATTTCATTTTTTTACCGTCAAAAACCTAAAAGAAAAAATTGGTAAATGTCAAGAACACAATAAATTATTAAAATATACATACTTTTATCAATATGGAAATTTATTTTTTAAATTTGTCTTATTAAAAGTCAAAGTCTTAAAACAAAATTAACAATTTTTCTTAATTAAATAGTACCGCACATTTCAGGATATTGAAGCTATTTATGATTCGTTCTCAAACAAATAAACAAAAGATTGGTGACCTTGTGGCTAAAAAACAGAATAAGTTGGCTTTAGGGCTTGGTCAGCAGTTTTTATACAGTCAAATTACAAATGGTGCTGAATGTGACGCCCTCCTTCAGCAATGCTTCAGATCAGCGATGCAAGACATTTCTGACTATTCAAAGATCCCAGGAATAGCTCTGTTGCACCCCGCTTCTACCCTTCGGTTCTTGTATGTCAGGTGCCTCTGTATCATACACTAAAGTTTTTATCTGGCCCCACATAAAATAATCCAGAGGTTTACGTCCGGTGATCTAGCTGGCCAATTAACAGTTGCTCCTAGTCCAATCCATTTCATCGGGTATGTAGCTATGTCTCACAACCGGGCGCCATCGTGCATGAACCACATGTCTTGTCTTCTTGCAGTGGAACGTCATTAAATAAGGTTACATGATACATTTTGTAGGAACCCTATCGGGGATGCGGAATACTACCCCCCGGAAAACTACCACCCCAGGTGAAACGTGACGTCACGAAATCTGCCAACTAACCAATATGGGAGCCGTGTCCGCGACTGGAATACTACCCCCCCTAGCAAAAGCGGCTCGCTGGAATACTACCCCCCGGAAAACTACCCCCCCAAGCAGGTTCCTACAATTATACTGTTATCGGAAACATGCTGTGACTAAACAGTTTAGGTTAGTCCTCTAGTTTTTTTTTATTCTAATTATATAAAGTGATAATACAAACGCATCGAAACTTGAGTGTGCGTGACTGGAAAACTGCCCCCCCGATCTCTGACGTCAAAATGACTTTGGAACCTGCTTGGGGGGGGGGGGGGTAGTTTTCTGGGGGGTAGTATGCCGGCGACTCTCCTCTATCATCTCCTGAAGTAGGACTAACCTCTCACGAACATGTATAACATTATTTAAGAGTCTAAACTACACTATAATATTGCTGAGTAATTTTACGCCTGGAATTACTAAATTTTTATGACAGGTTTAAACCATAACTCGATCAAATAAACAAGTTACACTTATAGATTTACATGCTTAAAGTTTCATTTTAGCTATTAAAATTTTAAACAATCCACTTTTAAATCAAAGAAAAAACAGCGAATGATGGGAAACATATATTCTATTATAAAATGTGTTACCAAATTCCATAAAATATTGATTTACTTTTTGTTACACAACTCTACTGATTGACACATGTTAAATGGACGACTTTCAAAATGTGTTTTTTTTAAATTTTAAACAATTACTTTTATAGAAATAAGAGGTTGAGTTTTGAATCCCTGTATTGTATGGTACAACATTTACGAAGTCTTAGATTCAAGCTATACATATATAGGTTGAAGCTATAAAAATTAACTATATTTTAGAAATATGGTTTTGTAATTGTTTGTAAGTATCTAAAATTTACAATAACTTATGGAAAAAATCAAAATATGTTTTCTATTTTAAACATGCAACGAAATTGTTCAGTATAATTATGTAATTTAAAACCTTTTAAAATTATTATTTTGTTTCCTTTACCAAATCAGTTGCAGTAATTTTATAATAAGTACATTGTTGATTTATATACGTCCAAAAAGGTTTGAGTAGTGTACAGATTTCTAAACTTGCTTTATTCAACAAAAATCAAAGGTTTTTAAAACCTTTTACTTCATTAACAAACTATAAACTAAATAAACGTCCTATTTTTAAATTGTAATAATACACAGATATTAGTAAAGTTGAGATATATTGGGTCTATAATATTAATGTTTAAAGAATGTTTTCTTTGTAATTGACTTTGAAAACAGTGATAAAATTAATACTTGTAATTTTGTAAATGGTCTACGTGTTGGACGTAGTAGTATGTAGCAATAATTTGTTTATAGTAATCCCCCTCCTAAAACATCAATTTGTCAGATAGTAAATATCTCTCAACTCAACAAATAATACACATTCTAGTACCTTGTTGTTGACGTTTAAGTCGATTTAAAAGATACTATTCTTCAAATTTCAATATTTTAAGCGCTATGTACTGTATTTCTCAATTTTACTTATATCCATATATTGAAAACACAAAATACTACCTTTATCTATTTTATATGTTACAATAAAGTTAATGTTTGATTTTAAAAAACATTTACTTCTTATTTTGATCATTGGACATTTTTTAACCTTGTTTGATTTTTACCGAACAGCAATTTGTATGGTTAAACCTTTATCATGTTCTCCATATCATTGTTACAAAACAAAGAATTTTATCTCATTAAACCATCACAACTATTTCAGTTATTAAATAGGTTAAGACACTTTGCAGAAATAAGTTATATTTAAATATAAAGCATTATTATTTGAATAGGAAACGTACTTAAAAAATAAAAATCACAATTATTACCAATACTTAGGTTTAATACAATGATCATTATTAAATCAATTACCTATATACTTCCAAACAAATGTTTGGACTCTTGTATATTGAATTTATCTTTGAAATTGTTACTATTTGAAGTATATGTCTATATTATTATATAGATGAATCTGATAAAATACAACAGAATATTACGTTAAACAAAGTTGTGAGCCCTTTAGGACTTAACAGCTTAAACCAATGCATTCCCTCGCAGAAGAAACTAAATTTGAATAATGGCAGAGGATAGTGGAGGATGAAAAAAATTATCATATGGGTTAAAACTCTGACTTTAATGTTTTTAACTGAATTTGGAAGCTTTTTAACGGAGGCTTAAACATCGATCCTGCTAAATAAGTATTAGAATAATACGATTAAACCCTTTTTAAGGAACTTTGATTTCAAAGTAGGTAACATTTGTTTAACTTTATAGCTAATGCAAAATTTGAGTAAGTATATCCTGCAACATTTCCTTTAACTTTTGCTAGTTATAGCCTAGAAATTTAAAACTCAGACATTAAAATCAAAGTGATGTTTTCTCCTTTTGTTTGTTATAGTACATGTTTACGTAAATAATTTAAATGACTAGCTTCTTTCTAACAAGAAATTCATTACACAAATATTATGTGAGACAAATGACAATTTTTAATAATGTCTCTAATATATTAATATTATTAAATACATAATAATTTAAAATAATTATTCTCATTTTTTATACTAAACTTAAATATTATTACTATAGTACATCAATAAACATCTCAACAAATAAATCACATACTATCGAAAAAGTAACAGAAAATGACTTAAGATAAATAAAAAGTTTACATACAATTGAAACATCTACATAAATAAAAATGTAAATGTGCGTTTGTTCAAAATCGATAAACTCCAAAAGTTCTTCACCGATTGCTTTGAAATTTTGACTCAACATTGCATTCGAACCCACGAGTGTTTTTATATACTTTTTGAAAAACTACAGCATCTAATGAACATAAAAACAACAAAATATATACTCAATATTCAACAAAAATGTAAGCGTCATTTACATAATATGTTTATTGACTGTAATAATAACAGTAGTCCGCTGTTTCCTTTAAATGGGTACAATTTGTTTGTTTGTATGTAGGGGGTAATTTCTGGAACTACTAAACCGATTGAAAAATAGTTTTACTAATAAAAAGTTACACTATCCCTGAGTAACATAGGCTAGAATTCATATTGATAAAAACACTTTTTGTTTCAATATTTGTAAATTTAGTCGGAATGAATTCAGAGGATCAAGTTGGACGTTAAACCCATACCGTCTAACAGCTGTAATACCAATAAATAAGCAACATTCTGAAAAACTAAAAAACGTCAAATTGAAAGATGAAACTTATATCATTCAAAGATGTGAACAAAAACATAAATTATGTGTGTATGTTGCCTTTAAGGCAGGTAAAATAAATTAAACATAATTTTAGGTTAGGCTTATACTGATGAACCAACTTCTTGAATGTATTTACATTTATTACCATAGCAACCAATTTAATAAAATAACAGGTAAAACAGTTGATTCGGATGTCCAGCTTAGTACAAAATAATATTTTTAATTATGCCTATATGAACCAACACATGTTTCAACACACACAAACCAATAAAAACTTGAGTAGGAATTTAAAAATAAGACAAAACTTTGCTACATCCTAGTTATAAACAAATAAGACAAATTATAATTTATTAGTAGGCCTATTTATTGATAATATACCGTAAAGGATTGTGACTAACCAATATTAACAGCTGAATTTATGAAACATTTATTTGTATTTCTAACTTTTTGGTTAGGTTTTTGATTAAGTGTAGATCTGAGCCTTACTGGTTCTTTTAACCTTTGTTATAACTGTTAGTACATAGTTATAACAACAGTTAGGGCCTATAACTGTTGTTATAAAAAATACGAAATAATTTGATTTGAACATTTAACATTAATTACCGTCTTAGTTTTGAGGTTATTATTAATACTACACCTTTATTATAAATAAAACGTAACATATGTTTTTAGAAGGTTCCAACGGGGGTTGGCGTGCGGAGCACGCAGGGGTCTCTCCTAGTTGGAAAGAAAACTCTACAAATAACAAATGATGTAACTAAACAATTAGATTCTTCTCAAATTTTAACTGTTTAGTAAATCGCTAACATTTCCTGAGTTTTATAAATTTTATACTATTAGAATTAATTCAGTATCAGAAAGGGAAGCCAGTTTTGAGGTTACTGTCACGGCATGTCGGAATAACGGCAGAAGAAGTTTAAAAGCAAATAAAACTATCTTATTGTTCCTAAACCTATTGTAGTTTTTAGAAGTAGTCATTAATGTGAAAGTTTCGGTATTGTCATTAATAAAAAAAGGTTAAAAACTTATTAATTTTTTTTTAGAGTAGTATAAAACGTTTATTCACCAGAAAAATGTTAAATAGATTCAAGGCCATAAGGAAAAATGATCTTATAAAAGCTTATATGTGTGACGTTTTCAGTTTATGAAGCCTACACAGTATTATAATTTTGTTTTATCTTTTGTGTATCACCTCTAATATAAAATATTGTTAAAACTTTATAAAACAAATGTCTTAAGTGAAATATAAGCTCATCGAATAAAGCAAGAAAAGACCATACAGATTGTATTAACATTTCAGAGATTAATTTTATTATATGGTATTTACAATTGAAATAAATTCCCAATTTTTCAATAACAATACTAATATTTTTCAAACATTTTTTATTTGTTTAATATAGAATATAACACTTTGAAACCGAACGTAGGCTTACATTGATGAGCATAAAATAAAAGTTTTACAAATGTTTAAATTCAATAAATTTCATCTTTAAATGACACCCAAATGTATAATAATTATAAGTCTTACCTTACATTTACTTATCAATTAGTCTCCTTTATTTTAAGATGCAATCAATTAAGATAGTATCAGTAGATTTCCTGAGGTCCATAAGAAATGTGAATTTCTGGACCACGTTTCTAGACGTTTTGTTTATTACATTCGGTCCTCTCTAAATAAACATACATAATATCAACGTAAAAAAAATCATTTTGCTTGATTTGTTATAGAACAATACAAATAATAAATTTAAATGTTCAGATTCCTTTATAGAAATGTATTTATTAGTAGAGTTGGAAGAAATGTAGGAAATTTAACACCCTATTTATCCAGATTGTGTAATGTTTTGAAGAAACTATTACAAAGGGGTTATTTTGAATGCTCTTCTTTTTAAATTGGAGATTACTTCACACGTTTCCATTAGTTATTTATTAACTAACAAGAAGAAGAATTCATTAGAGTAGATATTATGTAAAACAGAGTAACATATTCTGTTGTTTGTTCATGTAGAGATAACTGCTTAATGAAGAAGAGAACCTGCACAATGTAATGTGACAGTCATTGAATCGGTGTCACAGTACAGAACTTTTTACCAAACACTAAAATATATTATACAATTCAAACATTAGACTATATATATTTTTTGGTACACTGTATCTATTAACATCGCCACCTGAAAAATGCATAGTTCATAAACACCTCTAAATTATATTAATTATTTATTTCATTTGTTTAATCGATTCATAATAGTACATTTATAACAGAACTATGGTGACACCATAGTAAATAAAAACTGCAAAAGTGGTTTTTTTTATCTTTAAATGGACAAAAAATAATAATATATAATGACTTTAAAATATCAAAACAGTAAAAAATTTTACCAGATATGTTTGTAATTTTATAAACCTTATTTTATATTCTACGTACAAATAAGGAGGATTAATTAATTCTACCTTTATTATGAGTTAACTAATTTTGCTAAATATATTTACAGGGCTTCGTTAAAAATAGGCCTATAATAATAATGTATACATCGGTCATTTTGAGAAATCTTTAATAGTCAACTGAAATAAACATAATTTGGGTTTATTAATTTTGTAAATTTTCTGTTTTCGTAGTGAATAAGAGACTGTAAAATCTTTAAACCATTTTAAATGTAGTTTCTTTGGGAAAAATACATTTAATTATAATAGCAAAAACATTTTGAACGAACACTTATAATCAACCAGGTAGTCATTTATCATGAATTTAATGTGCAAGGTTTAATGTCCAAGAAATGATTAACTGCAAAGAACTTACAGTAGAGTACTAAGTCTCCTAGATTTTACAAATTGTTAAAAATACACACATAATATAAATATACATTATGCATAAATAATATGTATGTTAAATTGTATACATAATATAAGGTAAAATAATATACTCTGTAAGATCTTTTTTATATATTAGATAAATTGCAGTTATTAGTAGATTTAGGTGCCTAATATGTAGATAGTTTTTTAAAAGTATATGTCATACACAGTACAGTCATATCCATTTTAACTGTGCTATCATTGCTATCTCCAAAAGTACAAGTTGTACAGCAAACTTTCAATGAGGGACCTTCTGTGTAGTGACATTAAAAAATATGAATTTGAAATTTCAAAAATTTGCAGCCAGTTTTCAATATGGTGGACAACTTTTGGATTTCTTACGGAACATTCTGTATTTATGATAATTGCTATGTTTAAAGTTATTTTAAGACTTTTTTGTTTTTCGTATTTTTTTGATACGACTAGAGAGGAGTAAAGTTTTAAAAACATCCTAACTGAACACATGATATTTTGATAAGGAAACGGTTTGAATCAATGAAAACGCTTTTAACACTAATTAAGCATTTTTTAGACAAATAAATTTTTAAAATCAACAAATATGGATTTTTTAACTTTTTAAAACCACAAAATTAAGTAGCAAGTTGATAACAGATGTTTAATAACATCTGATTCACATCCAGAATTCAGTAAAATCCAAAATCATCATAAAACTTAGGATGTTTCATACAAATTCTATAGTTGCCCGACATTTTAGAATATACAAATATTAAAAACTATACTTTAAAATGAGAACTTTTAGCCTGAAAAACAGTGCTCTAATTAAGCAACAATTTAAATAATGTGAATCAACAACTGATATTGAACATCTGTAATATGGGTATAAAACATTAACAAAAAGCATATTAAAATAACTTGTACAACTCGAGTCGTCATAAAATATAGGGGCTTCCATAAGAAATTCGTAAGTTGTCCTCTATGTTGGAAAATGGCGGCAAATATTTGAAATTTGAAATTCATATTTTTAATGGTCACTAAAAAGTATGTTAAGTTCCCCATTTAAAGTTTGCTGCCCATCTTGTACTTTTGGAGATCCCAATGGTGGCCCAGTTTAAATGGACACCATGTTTGTATTATTTCTCATATTTAAGAGATGCTATAATGGCTTTCGTGGGGAAATGAATAAAGTTTGTTTTAGAATTAAACATTTTCGTAGACTATTTGACTGATATTATCTTGACTATGGTACTGATAAGGGTTGTCTGACTGAGTTGAATAGTATTTTGTTGTTGAGTCATTGAGATATTTCTTTAAAAAATGTCACAAACAAGTCAATTTATCTGGCATACATAGTTTGCTAGAATAACCATCCTGCATGTTATGTATTATCAGGGCCGTCACGAGAAATATTTTTTGGGGGTCTGAATTACAAATTTTGCAACTTTTAAGTTTACTTATACCCAACTTGGAAATATTATCCACACATATTTAAAATAACGGTTTTTAATACTAATATTACGCACATCCCTCTGCTGTACTTATTCTTAGTAATAAAAATATCATTATGAAAAACTACAACTAACAATAAAAAACTCAATTACTTTTGTTAACATAATGAGTATGACATATTTTATAATCATCAATCAGTACTGCCCATGATAAAATGAAAGAAGTAAGTATGGTTGAATCATTTATTGAATTAAATAATTAGTCCAGTTAATAAATGCTCAAAAAGGGGGTGTAGAGGGAAATGGAAGAAACACAATTTTTGACTTTGGGACATTATTTAGACTAGTTAGGAGGTAAATATACTAAAAGACCCCACTCCTAGCAGGTGAGCGGGGTGCAGGGGAACCTGTAGACAGTCCCTTTTTTCAGTTTTCACTTATATCTAAAAAAAACTGTGCGTCTTATTGGCTTATATAGAGAGTTACAGCAGTGGAATAACAAAAAAAAAAAAAAAGTAACGATAGGTAAGTTTTTCTGCAAAATCTCGGAATTTACATTTAAAGTTAAAATTCATCTTTTGAAAGGTTGAATATAATATCGTAAAATATCATATATTCTTGAAGGAAATTTAACGCTCTACAACTTCCTTTATCATAACTTTTTCGTAGGAAAACGCTAGGAAAAATTTATTTTTAAAAAATAAGCGAATTTTGAGCGTGGATATCTCAGAAACTATGCGAGTTAGTGACAAAAATGAATAGATTTCATCTTGTACCACATTTTGTGAGCTTTAATTTTATATATAATAGTCTTATCGCTAAGACGCATAGTTTTCGATATATAAGCGAAAAACCAAAAAAAAGGACCTATTACAGTCTCCTCTGCACCCCGCTCACCTGCTAGGAGTGGGGACTTTTAGTATGTTTACCTCCTAACTAATCCAAACAATGTCCCAAAGTCAAAAATTGTGTTCCTTCCATTTCACTATAAAAATTTTCATTGTCTGAACTAAATAAAAAATATACTTTTAAATATCCATTTATTTAAAACGTCTTTTCTTCAAACTTGCCCATTGTTGAATAAGTCTTTTTGTGTTGACAATTTCACAAATTTTTTTTCGCACTTCAACAGCATTAAACTATCTAGACTTTCATCTGACATTGTCTTTCTGAGTTCCGACTTGACCAGCTTTAACTGACTAAAAGATCTCATTTGATGCAACTGCATAAGCAGCAGTGATGATGAAAATGCAAAACATTTGTATGAGCTTGTTTGAAGAACTTCTTGGAGTTTGTGGGCCAACTTCCCCTACTTGTGTAACTTGTGTTCATCTTTCGATTAATAGATTATACATTAGCTTACGCTTTCCATGCTTCTCTTATTAAATTGGGAAATTTTCTATTTTAGAGTTTAAAAAGTTGGGAAATTCAAGTCTTTAGTTGCCCTTCATCTTTTGTTTTTTTCCGGACATTTTATTCTTTGACCAAGAAATGAAGAAATTCCCAACTTTTAGCATTTTTGCAATTATTGGTTGGTTCAAGACCCCCCATCCCCCCCCCCCCCTCGCGATGGCACTGTGTATTATATAAGACGTTCTATATCTGCAGAGATCATTTAATTTAAACAAAAAACTAATAGAAAACATTAGAAACAATCCAAGTTTCTTAAAAAGTCATGTAATATTTATTAGATTATAACTGTTGTATCCTGCAATTTAAAACTTTAAAAAAATAAAATATATATAAAGTAGGACATTCTTAATTAATATTAATGTATGAAATAATTTGTTATGGCTGTTTTTAAAATAAATACATTTGTTAAAAAAATTATTTTGATAAAATAGTTAGTTGTGTTTCTTTAAGTGACACAAGGTTAGGTATTTTGTTTTAACCTAAAATTATTTCAACAAATTTAAAGAAAAAGTTACATTGACAGTTGTTAATTCAAAAATAGTGTAAAATTCTAAATCATAAATATTTTGTAGTAATCCTTTACACGTCGACCAATGAACCTTTTTCGCAAAGAAATCGGTTGAAAAAGTTACTAAACATAAATAATAGAGTTTAGGTTTTTGGGATCTGGAAAAACCTAAAAATTCACTCTCACTTTTATTTGCATAAAATCAATGTGATACTTACACAATGACTGCATACACATAGGCTACACCATACACGCCACGCATTTATACATATACATTATTCGATTACTTCAAACTTCTTTGCAATACAATATCTTCAGTCGGAATTTATTTTTAACATTTAATTTTAATGCATGTATGGGAAGTTTTAACTTTTTATGTATGCAGTATTAAACAATTTTCAAATGGGACCTAAAAATAACTACGATTTCCTGAATAAATGTTATTGTTATTTGGGAGTTGTGTCATGTTAAACGAATGGCATTCTTAATTTTAACAATTTAGGTAATTTATTCTTTTAGAATTCTATTAATCTGATATTTAAAAATGTTAAATGATGAAAGGTTAAAATAAATTGAAATTACGTCCAAATAAATATTTCTTTCTAAATTAATTTTAACGAAATAACAAATTACTGTTTGTTGTTGTAGGGTTTTAAAGATATAACAGTATAGTATTTATAACTAAAACACAACAAATGACAATAAATCCAAATCATCAAGCAAGTTTCTTTATTGTGTAAAATGTGTTCATCACAAACAACAGGTAAGTTTATTAATTTTATCCTAGTAATCTGGTGGGAGATGGTGGTTTTTGAGAAATTACCATTTTATCTTTATTTCAGATTAATTAAGACTTAAGCAACTTGTAAGCTATTATTTAGATATACATTTCATCTTTACTAATATCAATATTTCTGAATAAGCAAACTATATAAGCAAAGATTGAAACTATAGATATAGTTATTTCCCACGTTGCGAATTAAGGTTATGTCAAGAAGATAGTCTAAGAAGATCATTTAGTATATACATTGAAACCATAATGAGAGATGATGGTACATAATTTGTCAGTTTTGACAATGCTGGATAGACGCTAAATAATTTCCGTTTTAAAAAGTACATCTGCACTTGATAGGCCTATTTAATAGTTTTCACAATTTAGGTATTTTTTTAGAATTAGTTCTTCTTGTGTCAAAAACTAATTCAATTGTAAATTGAATTACAGACATAGTGAATAAGTATTGAAGGTAACCTAACATAATACACATTTTTATTAATTGTATAGTAAAAGAAGATGCAAATTTTGAAATTATCGAATTAGATATTTAAATATTTATATAGTCGCCAATTTTGAAATAAATTATTTTGAAATATCAGTATTAACCGAGTGTTAAAAAGTATTTCTTCAGTATGACTTTTTAGTGTTATAATAAGTGAATAGGCCTAATTAAAATAATAAAAAAGTCAATAATTAAGTAAACAAAAATACCTTTAAGTTCAAGTATTTAATTCCATTTTAAATAAATCCATTTTACCGAAGGAAGAAAATGATAGGTTAGAAAGTTTTAAATGAACTCTCACATAAGTTATTTAATTATTATTTTCTACATACAAAATAAACACTTGTAGGTCATTTTGTACATTTTGAATGCTTATGTATTATTGATCAGTTCTACGTCCTAAACGCCTATAGTAATCACAAAATTGAATAGCAATAATGATGGTTTGTTTCCATAATAAAAATGTAAAAACAGAACTTTTACAGCTTTATTCGTTTGTCTGCCTCAAACGAATAATTTTTCAACCTCAAATTTAACATAGATATAAAACATGCTAATACATTCTAATAATCAAATTTTAAATATACTTTAATATATATTTGAACTTTATTTATTAATATTAAATTATGTTAAACGAATTGTGTGATATGTGTAATTTTAAAGATATTTTCCAAAATGTTTTGGAACGTACTGGAGCTAAAGCTTTATAAAACCTGTGATGTTACAGGTTGGTAGGCTATACACATATTATCATTTGCAGGAAAACTATAGTAAATTAAAATTTTTATGGAAAAGTATTAACTAATATTCATTTATGCTGTGAGATTTGTTTGGGAGCTGATGTATATTCACAATAATTTATGTATATTTGAATACCGCCATTGTTTTTATGTTTATTTTTATTTTATCACATGGTTTCTTCTGTGTATTTAGTAAATGAAGTGTTGATTCGTCGTTGTTATACGGAATTATAGCTTTTTGGCCACACTTTCAGGACAGCTGATGGTATGGAACCCTTGGCACGTGAGTCTCACTCGGGCATTTCCTGTCAGGTAATCATGTAAGAAGATGAATCTGTGATTGCATAATTTGTTTTTTTTAACGTGATGCTACCTAAAGATAGGTAAATCATTTAGAATTTATTCTAGGTTGCAATAACACAAAATAAATAAATAAATAAGAAAATAAATAAATACAAGCAATTTATTAACATTTACCTCCACCTAAATAACTTGATTATAATAAGGAATAAAATTACTAAACTAATTGCAACTAATATATCAGTGTTTAATCTATGTCGTACATTAAGTATTTACAAAAATATTGATTAATAAAAACCATGAATACAGAAGTAATGCGAGAATAGTTACAGATTTGTATTGTGTATGTGTGTGTGTGAATGTACATTATATTTGAAACAAAATGTATTTCTGAAGTGTATGCATTATTAAGTCTATAAATCACTATCCTAAAACAGTTTTTCTTGTTCAGATCTTTTATTCAGTAAGAGAGTTTATCGGTATCTACTATAAAGTTAGGTTGTTAGTAGTTTGGCCTACAGAATAGTGATATATATATATTTGTGTATTAGTAACCCTATACAGTTTATTAACATATGTTATCAATTTGCGTTTATTATATCATCCATATTTGAAAACTAAATGGTTACGTTTTAAACCTGGTTTTCACTTTTTTTATTTTATATAAAGTGAAGCCTATTATTGTAAATACATTTGTTACTAATTGTTCAGTTGTTGTTATTATCGTACAGCTAGAATTCTTTAAACGTAAGTTTTTTTATTAAAACATTTTGAACAGGGTATTTATCTTAATAATATTCAAAGACAAAATATTTTAAATTATGAAAACGGACTTATTAATCAGACTTAAACGGACTAATTAATGTATTACCCCTTCAGAAAATATCATACAAGATATCAGTTAGAAGCAAAAGCTGAGGTAATTAAGTTTTCTGTGGCAAAGTCCCTCATCATCCAAAACTGTTTGAACACTGAGTTCCAATCTCTGTGTGATATGAGTAAGTAATTTTTTGAAAAATGTTGTCTTAAAATAATTGATTATAGTGTAAATTTGACTAATATTCGCTAGTTTTTTCATGTATGCCTATGGGTTACCATTGTAATGTGTTGTCGACCTGGATGATTAGGTATGCTTTTTTTGTAAATGTTTCAAATGTATGCAGAACGACATATATTTTGGTAATATGTAGTCTGTAAGAGTCTTCTTAAACGTACACTAAATTTATTAAAAACTCAACAGTGCTAAATGTTTAACTCGAAAGGAAGTTTTTCCACATTATTATGTAATTTTAAATCTCGATTTTTGTGTGTTTGTTTTCCCTAACCTAATCCGTTAAACCAATTTCTGTGATAATTACATTGCAGTTTGAATTACTTTCAAAAGTCATTACTGTGCCCATTCCTTTCTAATATAGCAAAGAACTCAGTTATTATATCTTATTTTAGTGTTTGATTTAATAATTTAATAAAAAAATTCTATTATATGTAAATAAAAATCTGGTATGAATTTTGGCTGGTTCTAATAAAGTTGTACCTAATTGACTCCACGTATTTATTTTACGTAGTCAATAATAAACTGATTCTACTTCTTTGTAGTACACTTTTGAGATACCTAAAAAGAAACTTATTGAATTAAGATGTACAGATCTAAATTATAAACTTACAGTGTATTCAAGAAGATGTTACTATGGTTCCATCTAGTGTTTCAGCAATGGTAACATACAAGTAGGTACAATCTTTGATTGGATTGCCTAATGAAGTAGCCTATCCTACATTAGATAATCGTTTACTAAATCATAACGTGTTTATTAAGCTAAGATATAAATTAATTATTATGTAATAGGCCTACGTAGGCCTACAACTTAGTACAACATTGAATATTAAGCACAAATAACAACAAATTTTACAAATAAAAACATAGAATATCGAAGTGCTTATGCATATTTACTACATCACAATCTATTGCCTACGAACACATTAATTCATTTTGGTTAAATACTAAAAATATTAAAATAAAAACTCTCAAATTATATCCTACATTTAACAGCTTTCTAAAATATATCAACCCAATGAAACTACTTAATAAATTGAAATACAATTTTCTTATAAATTGTTAAGGTTTGTAATACTATATATATAATAGGCCTACACATAACAATAGGCCTACCGGATCTTCATCTTAATCCAGAGTAAAAAAGGTAATATGTAATAGCTTAGTATTTGAATGTTTACAACTAAAGTACAAACTTCTTTACAAAATACCCAAGGTTAAAAATTAAGAAATAAATAATTGTTAAGCAAACATTCACTTCTTTAAAAAAAAGAAGTAATTTAGCGTTTTTTATTTTACTGGAGCGATATAAGTTTAGAGATATAATGTAGAATGTAAGCTATTTATGTTTTAAAGACAGTTTATTCTTTAATTGTGACAAATTAGTGGAACAAAATTACACCGACAAATTATGGTAACAATAAAAACATAGACGGTTTATACAATTTATTAATTTGTCATTGTATTTGAAGTCAATTTACAAGACACTATTCTGAAAATATAAATTTCTTAGACCTTATGTACATACCCTAAACTAATAAAGTTTCAATTAAAAGGAAAGTTATAACTTTACGTATTTGATGATTTTTAAAGTAGTTGGTCGTTTGATTAAAAATCTTTATTTGTAAATTTTTAGCTATTTTAGCGTTAGCTATTTTTTAAATAAGATTTTATTTTTTGAAGGTATAATTTTTCAAGGCCTATAAATAAATATTTTTGGTTATTACTGAACTTAATGATTGTTTCTTATTTTGTCTTAATCTTTGCATGGATTCCTTCAATTAATAACTTCTGCTTTCAAATGTTCTTTTAATTTTTATCCCATTTCTCAAATAATCTACAGTACTTACATTATATTTTCGTACGTACATTAATAATGATCATTGCTGTATGCGTTTTCATTGCATAACCTAAGTATAAAACCAGTTACACGCGATTAGTCTTTATAATCAGTATTTGTAAAATTAAAATTATTATGAAATATATACATACATACTGCATGTGTAAATGACAATAATCATAATTTAAAAAAAAAATTATTTTAAAGTATGGACTAATGTATTTAAACAAAGT